>JABAYD010006777.1:0-13287 GCA_014822095.1 Diplotaxis tenuifolia | reverse complement strand
TTCCTCTGGAAAATTAGGGTTTTCCTAAGTTTCCTTATTCGACGGAAATCGACAAGTGAATTTTGGTTCCCACATTTAAGTTGTGTACTATTAAACATTTTTACTACATTTCATTATGCAATTAGCCTTCGTCCGCAAACAATTCAAAGTCTTCCACATAAAATAATGATTAAAGAGATATTCTATTTTCTTTGTCAAAAAAAAATACATACAAGCTTGCATTATTAGTCATTTCACTGTTATTAGTCAACCAAAAAAATAAATGAGAAAATATTTATATTATGCCAAAATTCAGCCCACTCTTTACTGCAATGACTACGATACCCCTCCCGTCCTATCAACTCAAGACTCATAAAGCTCTTCTCATCTTCATCATAACACAATTACACAAACCAAAAATAACAAAGAGTTAAAAGAACTCAGTATATATCAGATCTTGATACCATGGATCCTATCCACGGCTTTATAGGCACATCAAACATCTCACACAATATCAACCTTATGATCGCCGCCGCAGCAGCCACCACCACCACAACCTCGTCCTCGTCGTCTTCCTCAGGCGGCTCTGCGCCGAACCAGCTGAGTAGGTACGAGAATCAAAAGAGAAGAGATTGGAACACTTTCGGACAATATCTCCGCAACCACCGTCCACCACTTTCTCTCTCCCGTTGCAGTGGTGCTCATGTTCTTGAGTTCCTCAGGTACCTCGACCAATTCGGCAAGACCAAGGTATACTACATATGTAACATAAATACTTACGTATATGTATGTATCTCTCACAGCAGTATGTCAATATGCTACTTTTGATACTGTTCCGCTGAAGCTATAGATCCGAATTATGAAAACCTATTTTTCTAATTTGCTTTCTTTGACCTACAAAATATTTGTACTAGTGTTCATCTGGATTCTTGTTGGTGATAGTAGATGTTATTATGATTTTTTTTTAAAAGAGCTGAGTCTCACTGATCTAGGTTTGTTTGATGATCTTAACTTCACTTTTATATAACTCACATACTTTATCTATCACCGACTAATGGTATTTCAACATCATGATTATTTAATCCTATATTTGTTCCAAAGTTTAACTCTTATCATCATAAGTTAATATATGTAAGGATATAATCTATATATGATTATTTCTTTGATGGTTGTTTATTATGCAAAAGGTTAACTTGATCTTTATATAAACTTGTACACATAATATGCTTCTTCATCTGGTGGTTGTATAGACTCAGAATGTAGACAAGTAATATAATGTATGCTCAATAACTTTACGTAATGCTGATTTTAGACGCTAATAATTCGATCTTGTATCTCAAGGTACACATGCAACTATGTCCGTTCTTTGGACACCCAAACCCACCAGCACCATGTACCTGTCCACTTAGACAAGCGTGGGGCAGCCTCGACGCACTCATTGGCCGGCTTCGAGCCGCTTTTGAAGAGAACGGTGGTTCACCAGAGACTAACCCATTTGGTGCGCGAGCAGTTCGACTCTACCTAAGGGAAGTGCGAGACTCGCAGGCTAAAGCGCGTGGGATCAGCTATGAAAAGAAGAAGCGGAAGCGACCTCCTCAGGCGCCGCTACCACCGCCTCAGCAGATGATTTCGAGTAGCCCTAATTTGCAATAAGTCATATCAGTAAGATATGTTTCAGTCAACTACGTACGTTTCCTTACAGCTTTATATAGTATTTGTCAATGACGAACATGCACGAGTTATCTTAAAAGCTGCACGCCCTTCTTCGTAATCTTTTTATTTGGCAAGCTAAAGACTGAAATAATGTTTTCTTTTTCGTTCGGCCTCGCATAAAATATGTTTTAGTATATTATTCTATTCAATATATACATACACTATTATTCTATTCAAGAGTTGTATTTTTTTTCTTCTAATTGAAGTTTTAACCAATAAAAATTATTTCAAAACATGTTTCCGTAAATTATTTTCTTTGCATGAAATTCGTTGTTTTTGTTTCTTTACATGGATCGAAATCCATTAATAAGAATATAGTGTTTGCTTTTTAATGTCATACTAGATTCTGAAAGGGCGGGTATATTTCTGTTTTAATTTTTTTTTTCAAAAAATTTAATCATTTTGTGATTTTTTTGTAATTTTATTTGTATTTAATAATTTATCAATAAAACAAAAAGTTTAATGTTATTAACATAAAGAGTAATAAATAACTATTATTATTTTCACATTATATCACTATACAGTGATATTATTTTTATTAACAAAAATAAAGAACTATAGTTACAATTTTGTTTGATAATAATGTAGATAATCTTACCTACCTAAAGTTTAATTAGCCAATCAATCTTCATCAAAATGTATTTAAAAGCAAAAAAATTAAATGATCCATGGATATTAAAACCATACGTAACAAACTATGTCAATTTCCAAAATGAAATATGCTTTCTATAATTCGTAACTGTTATTCATATGAAACGTGGAGTGTTAAGTAATTGGACTACACATTTATCAATAGGTCATATTCGTATTTTAATAGTATACATTACTTTTCCCGCGTATAATTAAATCTTCATAGTCGGCATCTCTATTGGTTGAACCAAAGAGTGTTTGGGATCATATAAGTTGAATACTATTGTAGTTCGATAAGACGTGACAAAAGAAGATTTGCAGAATCAAATGTTTGTGGGTGTCTCTTCATACTCTGTGGATGCCTTCCTTTGTGGCGTCCTAATTTGGTAGGGAATTGGCAAATCATTCCGGCTCCGAATGTTATAAACCGTCCCGCTCCGCTCCGCAGTTAATAGTAACAAAAATCTTCACATATACATATATTTATATATTTTTATAACTGTAAAAACCGCACTACAGTTAAACCGTTTTTTTCGCACCGCTCAAACCGTAGTCACCATTTGGAGCCAGGCTTCAAATGTTACAAACCGTCCCGTCCCGCACCGCACTTAGCAGTAACAAAAATCTTTACATATACATATAACTATACATTTTATAACTGTAAAAATCGCACAATAATTAAACCGTTTTTCCCGCAGCTCAAACCGCAGTCACCATTTGGAGCCTCAGTTTATTTCCTTGTTACAAGTCTTTTTCAATATTATTGTTTCTTTACTTTTTAACCACATTTAGCATTTAATAATTCATGTGCGGATATTTTTCATTTGATAGCTATATAATTGGATATTGTTATAAATGTTCTATATATACAATTTACATTTTAAGTATCTTTTCTCAAAAATTATTTCTCAAATATTGTTTTAGTAATTCATTAGGGATGCTTGAAATTTCAAGATTATGAGGTATTGTTAATTGAAAAAATTATAACTATTGAGACTGTCGAGGTAAAATATCTACAATGATATAACATATTTTGGAAATTTATTAGATAAACTTTGGTATGTTCAAATATATTAAAAGAAAATAGATCAACATAATCTAACTATACTATTGATTGATCTTTTTCAATGCTTAATATGGAGATTTAAAGGAAAAAGTTGCTAAAGATTTTCACATTTATCATTTTTCTACGACAGTTTTTGAAAATTCAGTGACAAATGATTCAGAGATTCTCATGAAAAGTTTCTACAATTCAGTGACAAACTAATTTTATTACCCTCATAAAATTAGTTTAAAATTTTTCATGACAATTCAACTAAAAGTAATTCCAGTATTTTCAGTTAATCATTTCAATATGAATGACAAGTGATCGGTAGTAAATAAAAATCTATGATAGATTCAAAATTCTGATGATACAATGAAAAATTGGCTATGATATTTTACTTTGCTGTAAATACTACTAAGATATATTAGTCATAACATATCCAACAAATGCATCCGTTTTCTAACCTAAAGGTTTCTCGTTCCAATGAATTTTAATTTTAATTCTCCAAAACAAGTTCATGATTCTTTGCGATCATCATTCTCTTCATATGATAAAAATATTGGAATTGATTAGAAACTCGATTACGAAGAACAATATTAGATTGTTAACTTCGGTTAGAATTGGTTTAGGTTTCCTTTTACCTTACCAATAGTTTAGCTTCCATTTACTAAACCGGTTATGTATATATACACTTGTACATACACATTTGTAACTACTTGAGCAAATATCCAGTTTTCGTTTCCGTAACAACCTCTAAACTCAAGCTTTCTATTACGGTATCAGAGCAGTGAAATCTCATTTTCCTGCGTCTTTTTCTCGGAAATCATCTCGATTCTTCCTCGTTTCGTCTCTTTTTCTTTTTCCTTCGGTGAATCTTCGTCTCGGAATCGATGAGTTTTCCGATTTCATTCATTGTGTTCCGTCGAATCTTGTTTTTGGAGTTCTTCGCCGTCTACATCTTTGTCGCATCGTTCATTGGAGCTCTGATTGATTTTTCCTCTCTCTTTAGAGCTCGCGTTCTCGATCTTGATTGCTTTTGGATTCGCGGATTCTGTTTTTTCTTGGATTGATTTGATTCGTGATGACTGAAGCAGCTCATGGAATGACGACGTCTTTGACGGATCTCAACTCCAATCCTCTCTATGTTCACTATGCCGATCATGCTGGTATCTCTCGTATCTGAGAAATTAGCTAGTTTAGGAACTTCAATACTTGGCGTAGATCGATGATAATGGCTTTAGGTGCTAGAAATAAAGTTGTGTTTGTTGATGGAACGTATCCAAAAATTGATGAATCTCATCCTGATTACGCTTTCTGGTCTCGTTGCAACAATATTGAATATACTTGGATTGTCAATGCTGTGGAGAAATCAATTGCAAATAGATTATGTACTTACCTACGGCTCGGCAAATGTGGTTGGATATTCATGATCAGTTTAAGTAAAGTGATGGGAACCGCTGAGATTAAGCAACGGATCTTTGATGAGGTTCAAGGAACTCAGAGTGTGAGTGATTACTATACGAAGTTGAAGCAGTTATGGGAAGAGTTGAAGAATCATGAGAGTCCTTCTACTTGTTGTTGTGGTCGTCGTGAATATGCTAATCTCAGACGTATTGTTGAGAAAGATGAGCAAGATCGCATCTTTAAGCTTCTTACGGGTTTTAATGACACTTTCACTGCAACAAGGGGTCAGATTTTGATGATGGAGCCAAAGCCAAACATCTCTAAGGTGTTTAATCTCGTTTCTCAGGAAGAAAGGCAACGGTCGATGAAGAGTGCAAGTGCAGCGCTGCTTTCAATGTTTCTCAAAACAAACCTGATGAACCTTATGTTGCTGCTTACACTGGAGTTTACAACAAGAATATGCCTCGTCCTATCTGTTCTCATTGTGGTCTAGCTGGTCATACCGTAAACTGGTGTTACAAACTTCATGGCTATCCACAAGGATATAAACCTCCTGGCTCCAACACAAAATCCCAGTCACATGTCCAAGCTTCCGGCTCTCAAAAGTCTACTAACAATTGGCCACCTTGCAAGGATAATGTTGCTTTTATGGTTCTTCAGGATACTGGTGGTATATATGTGCATGATCAACATGTAACTCACTTGGGAACAGTTACACAAGAACAAGTCCACCAACTTCTAAATGTCTTGAGCATTCAAATGGCTCCTTCTACAGACAAGTTTTCACAGATATCTGGAAGTACTATCAAACTCTCAGAGGGAACAACTTCGATATCCAAACCTCAACCCCATCTCTTAACCCAAACTCCTTCTGATTTTCCTCCTTCAGGTAACTATACTACTTCTCATTTTGTTTCTGCGGGAATGAAGAATGGCCTTACTATTTTAGCTCCTGCTTGGGTGATTGATACTGGTGCTTCTTGTCATGTCTGTTCTGATTTGAAAATGTTTGCTAGTACTGCTTCTATTGATAATACTTCTATGACTTTGCCTGATGGAACCTGTCTTTTTGTTACACTATCTGGCATGATTCATCTTACATCTCGTTTGACTTTGACAAATGTTTTATATGTTCCTGATTTCAAGTTTAATCTCTTGAGCATTAGTGCTTTTTCACTAAGAATAGCACAATTGCGGTTTTGTTTTCTGCCAATGAGTGTTTCATACTTCCTGATAATCCGTTTCTTGATTTTCGGGAGCATACTCAGGATTACATGATTGGGAAGGGTAACCTCCGCAACAATCTTTATGTCCTGGATGCTCATGATTCTTCTGCATCTTTGTCGTCTTTGTGTTTCATGTTGCATTGCTTGATTCTTATCAGATTCTTTCCCAGCATCATAATCAGGATCATTTGGTTTCGTTGGTTTCTTCTGAAGTGTGGCATCAGCATTTGGGTCATCCTTCACAAAATAAGATTCATTTACTTTCAAAGTTTTTAAACATTTCTCATGTAAAAACAGATCATTCAACATTGTGTAAAGTTTTCCCTTTGGCTAAGTAAAAACGAATTACGTTTCCTTCTAATCCACATATTTCAAAAATGTCTTTTGATCTCATTCATCTTGATGTTTGGGGTCCCTTTCACACACCTACTCATGATGGTCATCATTATTTCTTTACTTTAGTCGATGATTATACTAGAGTAACTTGGCTTTATCTCATGAAAAACAAAAGTTATGTTGCATATGTGTTTCCTGAATTTCTTCAGTTTGTTAAGACTCAATATAATGCTTGCATCAAAGCTATTCGTCCTGATAATGCTCCTGAACTAGCATTTACTTCTTTGTTGAAGGAACATGGTATTATGCATTATTTCTCATGTCCACATACACCCATCTTTCTTTACCTCATGAAAAACAAAAGTTCTGTTGCATATGTGTTTCCTGAATTTCTTCAGTTTGTTAAGACTCAATATAATGCTTGCATCAAAGCTATTCGTCCTGATAATGCTCCTGAACTAGCCTTTACTTCTTTGTTGAAAGAACATGGTATTATGCATTATTTCTCATGTCCAACAAAGCATCAACATATACTTAATGTTGCTAGGGCTCTTTTGTTTCAATCTTCTGTTTCTTTATGTTATTGGGGTGAGTGTGTTCAAACTGCAGTCTACTTGATTAATTGTACTCCATCTCCGCTTTTAAATGATAAAACACCATACGAACTTCTTGTAAAAACAATTCCATCGTATGATCATTTAAGAGTTTTTGGTTGTTTGTGTTTTGCATCAACATTGCTAAAAGATAAGACAAGTTTAGTCCACGAGCTACTCCATGTGTTTTTCTTGGCTATCCTAATGGTTTTAAAGGTTACAAGCTTTTGCATCTTGATACAAATACGTTTTCTATCTCACGAAATGTTGTGTTTCATGAAAATGTTTTTCCATTTCTTAAGATAAAAACTACAGAAGATTTTACAAGTTTCTTTGATCAAGATGTTATGCCTTTACCTGTTCCCGATTCTCCATTTCATGCTTTCTTTGATTTAGGGAGTAATGTCACTGATTCTAGTTTGTTTCCTGATGTGTTTGACAACTCTGTGGATCATCCTGTTCCTCTTGAAACTTGTTATGTTTGACCTGATCATTCTTCTGCAGTTCCTTTACATGTTACTTCTAATAGATCTAAACGTCAAACCAAAGTCCCTACTTATCTTGATCAATACCATTGTTTTCTTCTCAATAAACTTCCTTCTTTTCCCACCCATCCTACCCACACTACTTCCTACACTATCTCATCTTACCTTTCATATGATAAATATGATGAGGATCACCACATCTTTATCCTTTCCATTTCCACAACCAAGTTACCCCAAACCTTTAAAGAAGCTGTTATGTCTGAGGAATTTAAAAGTTGCATGACGTCTGAAATGGTTTCTTAGGAAGAAAGTGGTACTTGGTCTGTGTATCAATTGCCTCCCGAGAAACAACCTGTTGGTTGTAAATGGGTCAATACCATCAAGTACAACCCTGTTGGAACTATAGAGCGACATAAGTCTCGTGTGGTTGCCAAAGGTTATACACAACTGGAAGGTCTGGATTACTTGGATACTTTTTCCCCTGCTGAGAAGATTGGTACTCTCCTTTTATTACTTGCTGTTGCAGCTGCGAAGCAATGGTTTATTACTCAGCTTGACATCAGCAACGCTTTCTTGAATGGGGATATTGATGAAGAGATTTATATGCGGATTCCTCCGGGCTATGAAGAGTTAACTGGCAAGAATGTTCCTGCTAACGCTGTCTGTAAGCTTCACAATTTCTTTATGGCTTAAAGCAGGCGTCTAGGCAGTGGAATCAAAAGTTGTCTCAGGCGATACTTGGTGATGGCTTCAAGCAGACACATTCAGATCACTCTCTCTTCATCAAATATGCTAACAAGATGTATCTTGCTGTTCTGGTCTACATAGACGACATTCTCATCATTGGTAATGATGAGACATCAATCACAGCTTTCAAGCTAGTTCTCCAGAATGCATTCAAACTGCGTGATATTGGCCCTGCTAAATACTTCTTGGGTTTTGAGATTGCTAGAAATGCGAGTGGAATCTCTTTGAATCAACGAAAGTATGCTTTGGAATTACTTGAAGAAGCTGGTCTTTTGGGTTGTAAACCTCTTTCGACTCCAATGGAGCCAAATTTGAAGTTGTCTATCAAAACTGGTACGATTCTTCCTGATGCTTCTATCTACCGTCGTTTAGTTGGTCGTCTACTCTACCTCACTCATACTAGACCAGATATCACTTATGCGGTTCATAAGCTCAGTCAATTCATGTCTGGTCCGACTGATTCACATCTCCAGGCAGCTCATAAAGTGCTTCATTATCTCAAAATGATCCAAGTCAAGGTCTGTTCTATTCTGCTCTTTCTTCCTTGAAGCTCACTGCCTATTCAGATGCTGATTGGGCAGCTTGTCCAGCCTCTAGAAAGTATGTCACTGGTTACTGTGTTTTTCTTGGTGACTCCTTGGTCTCATGGCGTTCCAAGAAGCAAAAAAATGTGTCTCGGAGCAGCTCTGAAGTAGAATACAGAGCAATGGCAAATGCTACTTGTGAGTTGATATGGTTGATTTCTTTGTTGACAGAAATGCATTGTCCTCCACAGGTTGTGGCTATATTGTTTTGTGACAATCAATCAGCTCTCTATATTGCTTTAAATCCGGTTTATCATGAACAGACTAAGCATATAGATATTGATTGTCTTGTGGTTCGAGAGAGGTTGCATAGTGGCTTCCTCAAAGCTCTTCATGTACGTTCTGAGCTCCAACTTGCAGACATACTGACGAAGGCAGTTCAACCTGCTCTTTTCAAGAGTTTGATTTCCAAGATTGGCATCCACAGCTTGTGTCTTCCATCTTGAGGGGAGGGTATTAGATTATTAACTTCGGTTAGAATTTATTTAGGTTTCCTTTTGCCTTACCGATGGTTTAGCTTCCATTTACTAAACCGGTTATGTATATATACACTTGTACATACACATTTGTAACTACTTGAGAAAATATACAGTTTTCGTTTCTCTAAGCTCAAACTTTCTATTAAACAAGCAATACAACTTGTTATTGGATAAAAAAATTGATCATATAATACCATCTTAATCAACAGAGCAACAATGTGATCCAGAATAGCTCAGCTAAAAACCGTTCTTCCATCTATTGTAATCAAGAAAGCACACATCATATCCTGTTCAACTATTATTTTTTAAAACCCCAAATTATATTAAATTTTGTTCAATAGAAGGTATGGCATATGTTTGTTGTCTTTTACTTCATATTATCACAGCATTGAAATTCATAACAACCATTTCATACAAAAATGGATACAATTCATATACTTATATTATCGTCCATTAAAAAAGAACAATTGTATTTCATACAAAAATGGATACAACTCATATACTTATATTATCATACATTAGAAAAAGAACAAAAATTATATACCTGCAGATGCTACAGAAAAGTATGTTAAAAAAATATTATATTAATTCAAAATAAGTAATAAATAATCTTTATAGTGAGATATTATAAAAATTTAAAAACTAAGTTGCAGTATTAATTTATTTTCTTAAAATTTTTTATTACATATTATATATTTTTTATCGAATATTAGTAATACAAAGAGAAAATGGTCAAATAAATACCAAACTTACACACTTTCACCTAAAAAACCTCAAACTCTTCATTAATCCAAAAAACTATAAATTTGTGTTTAAAGAGACAAATTAGGTATAACGTTAACCGACTTTAACTTTTATTTAATCACAATATTTTTGTAACATAAATCAAAACAACGTTGTTTTACTAAAATAAAAAATAACAAAACACCGTAAGAATATTGAACTTACCAATTTGGCATGCCTTTGTAAGTTACTTGGAAGACTCAACTAAGACAGTTTTGCATGCAATGTCAGAAAACAGTCATCTTACATCATTCATATGGATGCAAAGTTACCAATTTGGTTTACAGAGATCTAGTTGAGTCTATAAGTTGATGGCAAAAAAAAATCGAACTTACACAATTTAGCTTAAGAAAAGGCATGAACATGTCATTGATTCCAAAAAGTTATAAACTTGTTTTGGTTGAGACAACATAGAAGCAAACCAATAAGCCAAGATGTGAAGCAAACAAAAAAATGAATATGCTCCCAAACCAAGAAGTCAATCTTAGTACAACATATAATAACAATTTTAATTCCTACCAAAAAAAATAATAACAATTTTAATTCAGGATTATTGGTTCGTCGACCATTCGGAAAGACAAAAGGCCCATATCTGGAGAATTCCTCCCCTCTCCCCCACCCCCACCAAGAAGCCAATCTTAGTTCAACATATAATAACAATCTTAGTTAGGTTTATTGGCTCATCACTTGAAGACAATGGAAAGACAAAAGGCCCATATCTGGAGAACTCATTTTTAAAACAAGAGATTTCTTTTGATGTTAACTTTTGAACAGTGCCAGAGCCAGCATTATATCTCATAGGAGTCATTTATTAAAATAATTATATAATATTGTTAAAAAGTATTAATTTGGGTCAAAGAATTGAACTTGTGATATGAAGTCAAGATAAAGTATTTGAACCTGATGTACCATTAAAAACTAACACATATAAGTTGAATTCATATCTTTTGTGAAAGTTATAGGGGTCAGTTGAACCCCACTCCACTACATGCCTCCGCCACTGTTTTTGAGTTAACAATTTTACAAATGAAATAACTCAAAATTGTAACTCAACTAGAACACAATAACTCAAACTCAAAAAGAAGATATAATTAATATATGATTTGTAACATTTTTGAATAAATTATGAATTCGAATCTCAATCAAACTAAATAAATTACAACTCATGGTACCGATCACAGTCGAATATAGCATCCAGTATTATTCTGAAACACCTATCATATTCTCGATAAATAAACAAGCACAACAAAATAAAATTTGGAAACTAGTTATTATTATCATAAAATGTCGAAAAGGATTGTAAAACATGAATTTGGGCGACTAGTCTTATTCGTGACCACAAGATGGGTCACACAAGCAACCACCAGAGTTTCCTTGAGTTTGCTTCATGAGAATCGAGAACTTGCAACGAAATCCACATTTGATGCATAAAGGTCGAGTAACACCATTGTTGAGAATTACTTCAAGAGAAACATAAGGCTCCCCGTATACTGGAAGTCCGGTGTCTATGACTCCCACTTTCAGATAATAAAACCCTCCAAGCACACAGTCAACATGAAGAATGACCCCACACTCATGACAAGCATAGTAACGTACACTTGGATCCATCTTCGTCTCACAAATATCACACCACAAGTCACCCCTCGCGTTTCCGACACCTTGACTTAGTGACAGAAAATGATCATCATACCTGTTTTTCACCTTTCTTGGTAAAGTTGCGCACTTAATGAATAAAGCATAGTCACAAGCCATACATCTTAAGGGGTTATCAGTTTCAATGAGACAAGCACTACATTTTTTGGAACCTTCCAACGTCCAGTATAAAGGATGCCGTGGCTGCAAATCATAGTGAAACGGTTCAATTGCCGAACTACACCGAACATCATAGACTTCAGGACATCCTTGCGAACAAACGTACCTGAAACCATTTGAAATGTTTTCACATGCTGTACACTTAAAAAAGTCCTTGTCAGACCTTAGAGTAAGTTTATGGTTGTGCAGCAAATGTCGTTTCTTCCGAGGAAGATTAGCACAAGCTTTGTCAAGAATGAACTTGCAATCCTCACTCTTATAACATGGACCGCCGTTGACAGGAAAAAAGCAACCTTGGCATCGCATATCCGTGACAGAACCATCATCCAATCTTAGAACACCCCAATAAAGAAAATGAAGGATATCTCCTTTCTCATTAACCACATCGAATGGATCTTTGATTTCTTCTTCTTCTTCGGGGACATCTTCGAGTTCTATGCCGTCCCACACTTCCCTTCTCGTTGCACATTTTGAATGAACGGCATAGTTAGGACAGCGAGAGCATTTAAAAGCTCCGTAGACCCAGTCAATGGTTTTCCGACAAACTCCACACACCCAACGATCTCCTTCTGCTCCTTCACCAAGATGGAAAGTATGAGAGATGCGATGGTCATGACGATTGATGCTTATAACTCGCGGAAGATTAATGCAATCCTTGTGGACCATCAGATGGCATTTAAGACACACATAAGGATTACGGTCGCCTTCCAGACCACATGCGTTACAAGTAAAGGTGACTAGCCTCATCAAGAGTCTTAGGTTATGCTTGTGGTGCTTCGGTTGAGAAATAGTGACCGGTGGAGGAGACTCCACACAGTTTGAACAGATGCTTATGTTGTTTATCGTCCGACAAGCAACCCGAGAAATAGATCTTTCTTGTTGAAAAAACAAAGACCAAATATTCTCTCCACAGAAATAACAAAGGAGATTTTCGTCTCCAAATTGTGAAGTGAAGAACTTCACAAAGTGAGGCTTGTCGAGGAAGGTATTGACGCATACCTTGTGCGCCTCGAATAAGCACTTGGTGCACAGATAGATGATGCCTTTTTTTCGGTTTGAAAATGAGCACAAACTACATGGCCAAGGAAGGTCGGCGTTATCTTGACGTAATAAAGGATGGTCATGAAAAGACATCATTGACATTATTTCGTCTGTTTTGGTAGGTAGCAAAGATGAAAGAAAGAAAAGAGAGGTTTCAAGTTCTTAAATCGACTGGGGGACTTATTGTAGGAGATGGGCAATACCCCTCCTCAAGGCCCATCGAATGAAGAAGCCCGGCCCAGCATGACAGCTGACTCGGTCGGGTAAACACGCAAAGGCACTATCGCTTCTAGAAGAACGACTAAACGTGCTCAAAAGAACCGACAACAGAGGCACTAAACGGGCCTACCAGCCAAGGCCCATTAGAACGAAGGCCCTTCAAAACACGGACGGATTAGGGCGAACAACGCCCTAACCGCCTATAAAAGGG
>JABAYD010006769.1:0-33451 GCA_014822095.1 Diplotaxis tenuifolia | reverse complement strand
CTCGAACACTGAAAAGTGAAAAGATATATGAAATCAAGTCCATTAAATTCTAAGCTTTGATCTACACTTCTAATTACAATTGTTTTTGATTTTACGTGTAGATAATTATATAAAAAATTTAAAATTCTAAAATTTAAAATTCTAAAATTTCAAATATATATAAAAACAATCATATGTAAATTTTAAAATTTTCAGTACTAAAATTTATATTTTAATTACATATATTTCACAAGGCGCAGGTCTTGTCCTGGTGGTATAGTAGCTTGTCCTTTGTTTTAGTCAAGTTTGGTTTATCTCTAGTACGTCTTTTTCTTCTCCGGAAACTCTCCCTGTCCATAGCACATTTATAACTCTCTCTTGAACTGGTAACTTTTGCCGACCTCTGGAATCTCTTTTTACCCGTATTTTTATCGAACATGATCTAATGCTTGTACTTGTCGCCTCAGATATAATTACCAGATCAAATTGTCAGTTTTTGTGAATTATTATGTTTTGGATGGAAACCAAAATTTGTGTTGTAGTGTTCTCTTTTTATTTGCTAATATTTTCTCTCCTCATTGGTTTCCTTGAATTTCTAATCGTACCTATAGGAGTTTTCTAACTAAGGAGACGTGTTCTTGTTGTATTCTTTACTTTATTTTATTTAGAATTTTAAAATTCAATAAAATAATAAATGAGAATTTTCTTTCTGTTTAAATAAGGAGAATGAGAGTGCTCTTTGTGCTCATACCAGAAACTGAGCTATAGACATGTCTTTTGGCTCCCGGAGAGAAGATAACTGAAATTTTAACAAGTAAGTTCACCATTTCGTAAATTAAGTTAATCCGAGTTCTATTTTCTTTCTACTTAATTATTATTCATGATCTTTTCAATACTTTAATAGACTAAATACCATTCTTTATAATATGGTTTTCGTGTGTTCTATATATGACTTAATTTTTCATTTTACATACACATGTACACTTTACTGTAACGCCGTTAAGTTCGCCGTGAAGATGCCACGTGTTTCTGCTGAATCCCAAGACATATCTCTCGATGGCGGCAACGAACCGACGCTCGGCGAGCTCCTGCAAGATTTCGACGGTGGTGACCGGAAGAAAAACTCCGGCGAAGATGCTTCGACGACTCATCACATACTTGATCTCACTTCCCCTGAAACAAGACCCGTACCGTTTCTCTTGTCCTTCAACAACCTCAGCTACGACGTCGTACATAACCAACGGTTCAGCTTCTCTCGAGGAAAGCCCGCTACCGTGAAAACTCTACTCAACGATGTCTCCGGCGAAGCATGCGACGGAGACATCTTAGCCGTTCTCGGAGCAAGCGGAGCCGGAAAGTCAACTTTAATCGACGCCCTAGCGGGACGTGTGAATAGCTTGAGAGGCACGGTAACTCTAAACGGAGAGAAGATTCTACAAACTCGTTCGCTAAAAGTGATATCAGCTTACGTCATGCAAGACGATCTTTTATTCCCGATGCTCACGGTTAAAGAAACTCTAATGTTCGCCTCAGAGATTCGTCTCCCGAGAAGCTTGTCCAAGTCAAAGAAAATGGACCGTGTTCAAACCCTAATAGACCAGTTAGGGCTTAGAAATGCGGCGGATACGATAATAGGAGACGAAGGTCACCGTGGAGTCTCCGGTGGAGAGCGGCGGCGCGTGTCGATAGGAATCGATATTATTCATGATCCTATCCTCTTGTTCCTCGACGAACCTACGTCGGGGTTGGATTCAACCAACGCGTTTATGGTGGTGCAGGTACATGCGGTTTTAATAGCCTTGACCTAAACATTAAATATTGACCTTTCTATAAATATTTTCCTGAACTTTTTCTTCATTAAAGTTTATAAGAATTGAACCAAAATATTCTTTTTCTTAAACGGGAATATTAGAAAATGATTGAGCCTACAACTTTTTTTTAGTTTTACTTTGTTGTATGTGCGTTAGTTTTAGTTAATTTATTATAATTTCATCAAGTATTTAGGTTTCTAACAATTTGAAATAAACTTTTTTAATCACTAAAATAACACTAAAAGTGTGGACTATGGGTGATGGCAACTGCCCCTATGGCCATTGTCAGCCGAAACTGAGCTGATAGAATGGTCGGATGAAACATTCATCTAATCTTTCAAAGTTTAGATAGTTACTCCATCCGTGACAAAAAAAAAAAGATAGTTACTCCATTTGTTTCAAAAAGTGGTATATTTAAATTGTTTACACATATTAAAAATATAAATTTTTGATTACCAATGTATCATTTTTTGTAGTTAATAATTTTTCATAATTTTTAACCAATAAATTTTTAATAAATACAATTTTCTTTTAAATCTACAATTTATTATTGAATAATACATTGTAAATATCAAAATATATATTTCTGAAACAAATATTTTTGCTCCAACATTGTTTTTTTTAAAACGGAGGGGGTATTATAGTCACACGTACGGCCCCAAAATTGTCAAAAAAAAAATTGACTTATTCTTTGAACATGTCTATGGTCCCTAAAGATCTCTGATCCTGCTCTGGTTACAGGTTCTTAAACGCATCGCCCGGAGTGGCAGCATCGTAATTATGTCGATACATCAACCTAGCGCTCGAATCCTTGACTTGCTTGATCGTCTTATCATCTTATCTCGTGGCAAGAATGTTTTCAGCGGTTCTCCGACAAGCCTTCCCCGTTTCTTTTCTGATTTTGGACATCCAGCTCCGGAGAAAGAGAACATAACCGAGTTCGCACTCGACCTAGTTCGACAGCTCGAAGGATCAACCGAAGGAACCATAGAGTTAGTCGAGTTCAACGAAAAATGGCAGCAGAACCAATCCGCTCGAGCCACGCCAATGACAACACCGTACCAAGCCTTGTCTCTAAAAGAATCCATTACCGCAAGTGTCTCTAGAGGCAAACTAGTCTCCGGCTCAACCAGTTCCAACCCTATCTCAATGGACTTGGTATCTTCATACGCAAACCCGCCACTGGTCGAGACATTTATCTTAACCAAACGTTACATGAAAAACTGGATCCGGACACCAGAGCTAATAGGGACACGTGTCGCTACTGTCATGGTGACTGGTCTTCTCTTAGCAACTATATATTGGAGGCTTGACAACACTCCAAGAGGTGCACAAGAGAGGATGGCTTTCTTTGCGTTTGGCATGTCAACAATGTTCTACGTATGCGCGGACAACGTTCCTGTCTTTATACAAGAACGGTTCATTTTCTTGAGAGAGACAACGCGTAACGCGTATAGAACATCTTCGTATGTTATCTCTCACTCTCTTGTGTCTTTGCCTCAGCTACTCGCTCTCTCCATTGCGTTTGCTGCGACGACGTTTTGGACGGTTGGTTTAAGCGGTGGTTTAGAGAGTTTTCTCTATTACTGCCTCATAATCTACGCAGGGTTTTGGTCCGGTTCATCTTTTGTCACCTTTGTGTCCGGTTTGGTTCCGAATCTCATGATAAGTTTCATGATCACTATTGCTTATCTTTCTTACTGTCTACTCTTGGGTGGATTCTACATTAACCGGGATCGGATACCGGTTTACTGGTTATGGTTTCATTACATTTCGTTGTTGAAGTATCCTTATGAAGCTGTCTTGATCAACGAGTTTGATGACCCGTCTCGATGTTTTGTTAGAGGAGTTCAAGTTTTTGATGGTACGCTTCTGGCGAAAGTGCCTGATGAGATGAAGGTTAAGCTTCTTGATACACTGAGTAACTCTTTGGGAACAAAGATAACGGAGTCCACGTGCTTGAGATCAGGGCCTGACTTGCTTATGCAGCAAGGTATTTCTCAGTTGAGCAAATGGGATTGCTTGTGGATTACGTTTGCTTGGGGTCTCTTCTTTAGGATCTTGTTTTACTTCTCTTTGTTGTTTGGAAGCAAGAATAAGAGGACGTGAAGATCGTCTACAAACACAAAGCATACTTCTGTTTGAATCAATTCATCTACCTACTTTTAATATACATAAGTGAGGTTTGAGACTACCAAGTCTTATTGTTGAAGTAGTTTATGTAATCAAGTTGTAACTTTAATACTTGTTTCATCTTTGTATCATTTTCTAAATATTGTCATACATACACTTCTTTTGTTTTGAATTTCTGTATCATAATTACTGGAGAGTATATATAGACTATAATTTTTTTAAGATTATTTTTGCTAAACTGTAAATATCATTTCAAAAATGAAGAGTTGAAGCTTACAAGATGTGATAAGCAAACTATGCGACCTCTAGAACCCAAGATTATGTGATGAACTTCAATGGCCCTTGAATATATATTTCGCTTTGAATATATTGGTTGTTCATATTCAAACCTAAATGATATACTCCCTCCATTTTATATTAAGTGTCATTGTAGAGAATTTTTTGCGTTACAAAATAAGTGTCGTTTTCGGTTTTCAATGCAAAATTTATTAATTTTATTCTGTAGTTTATTTTTCTATTGGTTAAAATATGGTTAGGTGTATAGGTAATTGTGTTTTTATATAGGAAATATGTAAAATTAATTGTTTCCTTGATCAGTGCATAAGTGACGAAACAAAGAGAGGGAGTATAAATGAATTCATATCCAAAGATTCACAACATAAATGCTGTTTGGTGGTGAATAAATTACAAAAGTTTGATTGTCAGGTAAGAAATATTAACATACTGGACTACCGATTTTACTTGGATATGCGATTAACAGGTGGCATCATACGTCTGAATGTATTAAAGTTCAAGGGACCAAAATTCATGAATTGTATAACAATTAAAATAATATGGATTTTATATATTTAATGAATAAAGATTTTGCGTAGACAAAAATATTTGATGTCAGAACAAAATTAAATTCGAACCACTTGACTATAGTCAGAAATCGCATACAAAGAACGTGGGAAATTTATTCAACAAAAACTGAACTACTTAAACTCACATTTAGAGCATCTATATACGAAAATAAGTTGTACTACCTTATGAACGTGGGAGTTAATATTTTCCACACATTTTGATGTTGTCAACATTTCCAGACACCAATTATCATATATGTATATCTAAAAAAACAAAAATTAATGTCATCAAAACTCAATGGCTATTTCATGCCTTCAATTATGAATGAATTTTAATGTCTAAGTTTATTATAATATATTAATTATAGGGTCCCTAATATATAAGTACTAGCTAAACTGTTCACTTTTAATAACACAGCCTTTGATATAAAATCACAGCTGTTGAACTTTCACTGTTGGTGTAATACACCTCTGGTTACCATAGACAACTGCTAGATCTCTTTGCTTTGGTCCATAGATCTAAGCCCTATTCGTTTGGTTGTCGCATGTTTCAGCGTCGGCGTCACTGGCTGCGTCAAATTCGTTTATCTGATGTTCGTTTCATGGACGCCGACGCCGACGCTAACGCTGACGCAGATTGTTGTTCGTTTTGAAGACGCAGGAAGTTGACTCTGACGCCGACGCCGACGCAGGAAGCAGAATTAAGTGTTGTTCGTTTGATAGACGCTGCGGCGATTATCATTTTATTTATATTTTATTTTTTAAAATTTGTAACATTGTCTTTTAAATAAATAAAATGTAGTTTAAATATATTTACATCCATAAAATAATTTATAAATATAACAATATTTTTGGTCAAATATACAAATATAACAATATTTTTGTCATAAAACTAGATCATACATTTAATTTTTAAAATTAGCACTTCAAACAAATAAGGTAAACATATGTTAGAGATAAAAGAAACATGAAATTAAGTTGGTTGATAAAAAAACAATTACAGCAAGTCTTAAATAACTATCACATATAAATGATAATCAAAGTTATAATCAAAGAAAAATCAAATCATTAACTAAAACATGATTTAATATGGTAAATGACCTCTACTATATCCATTTGTGATGTTATCACGCAAAGCCTCCATTGCTGTATCACCTCTCGGTTCATATTCAATATGTCCACCACCACCATCATCATCATCATCACCTTCTTCTTCTTCTTCTTCATCACCGTCACTATGAGCTTCTTCTACTCCAACATCAACATTTTCCCATTCTAAAAAATCTTGATCATCCCGACGTAAATCACGTATGAAGTTGTGTAACACCATCGTCGCTGTCACCAGCTTAATCCACTTGACCATACCATACTTTGGATGCTTACGTTCCAAAATCCTCCATTTTGCTTTCCATACTCCAAATATCCTCTCAATCACTGATCGCAGACTTGAATGCCTTTTGTTAAACAGCTCTCGTGCACTAACTGGTGGTCCTCCTCTACGAAATTGAGGAATACGATATCGCATATTACGATGCGGACCAAGATACCCTGTCCTGGTCGAGTATCCGGAGTCAACTAGATAATACTTTCCAGGAGGAGGATGTGGGAAAGAAGCCTCATTCCTCGCACAACGAGTCAAGACCTTTGAATCATGTGCTCTACCAGGTACTCCAACATATGTATATATGAACTTCATATCGAAGTTACATATGGCAAGAACATTCATCGTGGCTCCTTTTCTTCCAATATATGCTTCTGCATTTTGACTAGGAGGGACGGGACATGCGTTCCATCAAGTGCTCCGATACAATCTCTGAAATGAGGCCAATACTGACGATCATTTTCACACTTGGACTTACTCTTTCAAACTCGCCTTCTTAGGGTTTTAGTGTATCCGCTGCAAACTTGAGAAGATCACTCAAGACTTCATCAAGCTTCCTTTGTACCGTATCCAATGATCTTTGATACCTTGCAGCAAGAACCCGCTTAGTCTTATCTTGACCAACAAACTCAAGAAACATCGCAACAGATTCCTCAAGGTAGACATTTTGAGTCTCTTTCAATCCATATTGCTCAGTAAGCATCTTACACAAAGCTCCAAAAGTTCTCTGATGCATCCGAAGAATGTCATAACACTGCTGATCAGATTCATACATAAGCTGCTGAACATGACGCCATCCTGCTCCTCTATCTATTCGATGACTCAATCTTTCAGTAGCCACATCAAACAAACCAAGCTCATCATCATAATCACCATCCTCATCTTCCAATATCCATCTTTCAAGCATCTGCAAAACATTGAATATAATCAGACAGTTCCATGCAACGTAAAAACAGTTCCATACAACCAGACAGTTCCATACGTATAAGAGGCAAAACTAAAGCAAATGAGAGAGTCTTACATCTTTAGCCATCTTCAAAAGTGAGAGGAACAACAGTAAAGAGTGAGCCTGCAAGAACATCACACACACACACACAAAAGAAGCTCTCCATCAGGCACCAGTAATAAGCATTCACAGAACCACTGAATCAAGTCACAAAACAAAACTAATGACTGTCTAAGAACACAGCAAATACAAAACTAGTGATTGTCTAATGAACACCAAGATCACCTCTGACAGACGAGGTGAGACGAGGTGAGAAGAGAGAGAGAGAGCTTGGAGATGGAACTAGAGAGACAACTGGGAGATAGGTTTATGCTGGAGAAAGAGCTGTAGTCTGAGCTTGATACTAAGGCGAGAAGGGTTGAGCTTGAGAGGGGTTGATACAAGGTAAAACGTAACTTTTAGTAACCAACAAACCCATCATGTTTACAAAGAACAATAATAAGTAAACGTATATGGAAAGGAGCAGGCAACAAATCATTCACAGAACATTCAAGTATTACATTCAACATTCAACAAATCATTCACATAACATAACATAGACATCTATATACCAGACATCAGACATCACACATCACTCATCAACATTCATGAAAAAAAGACAAAAAAGCGTAAGCAAGATATTGGTTACATCTTAAATCGCAAATAAGAGGAGGAACCTTACAGAGTGAGAGAGGAAGCTTTGGAGAGCTTGAGAGTCGAAGCTTGACCCGAGCGAGAGACATAGAGATCCTGAACGAGAGAGCTTGAGGCTGAGAGAGCTTGAGACAGAGAGATCCTGAACCCATAACACAAACCCAAAAGTTAGAGAAACATCCAAACGAAGCTAAGAAACATCACAACTAACAAATCAAAGAAACCCATCAAACATACCAAGAGCTTGAGAGCTTGAGAGGGTTTCGAGAGAGTGAAGCCGGAGAGAGACGAGGTCGAGAGTGAGCTTGAAGAGAGGGTCGAGACGAGAGAGCTTCAGCTTCCACAAGTCGAGATCGAGTGTGAGAGCTCGAGATGCGTAGGAGATGGAGAGAGCTCAAGACGCGTCGGAGATGGAGGGAGAGCTCGAGATGCGTCGTCTATGGAGGAGAAGAGAGAGCTCGAGATGAGATGTGTCGTCTATGGAGGAGAAGATGAGATGAGATGAGATGAGATGCGTCGAGTGGCGTCAATGGAGGAATGAGATGCGGCTGCGTCATTAGTTTAGTTTTTTTTTTGTAAATAATAGAATAGATCAAGGGTAAAAATGTAAATTACCCATCTGGCCGCATTATTTAAGTCGCGGACGCCGGATTTTATGGCGTCAGACGCATCCTGCTGCATTCGGCCGCAGACGCAGACGCTGATACCTGCATCGATGAAACGAACAAGCGTCTACAGAAAACATTGACGTCGACGCAACCGCAGGTACCAGAGGCGACCAAACGAACAACGCTCTAGTTAATAGAAAAAGTATTTCTATTTGAAGATTTTGGAAACATGTCGAATAGACGCATTGGGATCACGGGAGCTGATGCCAGCAAGACCAAAACAAGAAAAGCATAAGCAAATAAATGGTGGAACTTTCGTGTTATTTTCTGCCATAAACGTATTTACCAAAGTGTTAACGCCTCTGGTATATTAGAGCATATACATTGAAGGTTCATTGAGAAGGTTCACACACAAATCGAGAGAACATAATATTAAAAAAATAGAAAAGTTGTGAACCCATCTCTCCTAAAGTTCACCCGGGTGAACCCCTCTCTCCTAGAGTTCACCACGTGGCGGTACGTGATTGATCCGTTTATTTTTTTTTATTTTTTAAAATAATGAAAAAAAAAAATAATAATAAAAAAATTAAAATGACAGAGGTTCAATTGATGCACATGGTATTCGACAACTTTATTAGTACAAAAAACTCCGATACAGTTCAGATTGCAAAACCAAAATTCTTATCCGATTGATTGACCTGGACAAAACCAAACCGAACCGCACCGAACCGATAATGTACTAAAAAATTATAAATCAGAAAAAACCGGATTGATTGGACCGGTCTTTGTAAACGCAACCACCACCTCTCGCTGCAGTCGATATATAATTACGCCGTCGTAAACAAGAGCGGTGGTTTGTCACGCGCGACAAAACTAAGGGGCTTTGGTCGGAGATATGTTATTGAGCGTTCCGACGGTGAAGCTGTTTGTGTTTAAGCAAAGGCGCACTTTCACATCTTCTTTAGCAAACCGTTTTAGCTTCTTCAATGCACAATCACTTACAGAGTCCCAAGCTCAGGTCTCTTCCTTGTTCGCATATTCTTTGGAGAATTTCAGACAAGCAAAGTCCAATGCTTTAGCTTTCTTGTCTGAAAGTCTCTACTAGGAAACGTAAAATTAAAGACTTCCCTGTAGTATAGCAAATGAAAGATGAAACCTTTTATTTTTTTATTTTTTTGATGATGAAACTTTTATGTTTCCTTAGCTTTTGAGTTGTTGAATTTGCAACCTGATTGATGTATGAAGATGCTACAGTGAACTCTTCTTTTTTTGCTCTCTCTTTCAAAAGACATCTTATCAGTTTATATATAGGTTGCTTTGGATAAGGATTGCATTGACTTCTTGCCTTGGTTAGAGAAAGTTGCTGGAGCTAAGATAACTAACTCTCTTTCCATTGGTAAATCCCTCTATGGCAGGTCAGTGTTGTCACTCTCGTCGAGTTTCTTGCCACTAGTTTCCTTATATAAGTTATGATCCTGGTGTGATGGTTTGTTTATATTTAACAGGACGCTGTTTGCATCAAATGTAATCCATGCCGGGCATTGCATTTTGAAAGTCCCTTTCAATGCGGTACATTATCACAATTAGTTTTTCTTTTTCTTTTCGTGTGATCAAAAAGGAGTTGAAGATCAAATACATTTTTTTCACAATTATTGAATTTTCAGCAAATGACTCCGGATGAGCTTCCCACAGATATTAGAGTTTCGTTGACTGATGAAGTTGGGAACATTGGGAAGCTTGCTGCTCTTCTTATGATTGAGAAGAAGAGGGGTCAAGTAAGTTGCCATCATCATTTTGGGTTAATGTATGTTAATATATGACTCCGTTTTTTTTATTTGAGTGTTATGTTTTTTTTTTGACTTGAGAGTGTTTATGATTGTTTTCTGAATCAGAACTCTCGATGGTTCCCTTATATCAGCCGACTTCCTCAGCTTTCAGATATGCACAGCACGGTGAGGTTTTCATTCAACTCCTTGTAGTGGTCAGAAGTTCTGAGTCTTGACAGTTTGGTTTTGGCCAAAAGTAGAAGACTTACAATAATGGTTTTTCTTGTTATCTCTATAGATATTTTGGGATGAAAATGAGTTCAACATGATTCGTTGTAGCGCCGTTCATAAGGAAACTCTGAAACAAAAAGCTCGGATAGAAAAGGAATTCTCACTTGTTGCACAAGTAAGTATTTATATAATACTGTTGTTACTTTGTTTTCCCTGGAATAGTAAATTATCTTCCTCTAAGTAATGAAATGTTGCTTTGTTTAGGGTCCTGACTGTTCCTCCTATTGTTTATGTACCATTAAGAACAATGTATGTAACATGTGAAAAGCTTACCCATATAGTGATGACTGTTTTTTGGTGTTTGGCCTCGTAGTGGTACATCAGACCATTAGACTTAAACACTAAGTAAGGTGCTTTATCGTCTGAGTGTATACTGCTGAGAAGTATGCTATGGTACTAGCAAATGTTTGACTCATTTGTTTTGATTTTGAACTAATTTCTCCAAGTCTAGGTTCCAATTCTTCACGTGTCTTAGAAAGGTTATATACTTTGTAATTGGTAGTGAATAAAGATGTATTTGCATGTGTAGATTTTTTTTTGCTCATCCTAGTAAGTAAGAGAACTAAAGTTACCTTTTGGGTGATTCTTAGGCATTTAAGCAACATCTTCACAATGTGATTGAAGGCCCAGCTCTGGAACATTTCATGTATGCCTATGCATTAGGTGAGAAAATGACACTACAGTTAATCTATTTGGCGTTATATCTGTTTTTGTTTTTACTCAACCATCCACAGTGAGGTTCTAATTATGTTTACTACTACATACATTCTTTTGTTGTTCAGACAGATCTGTTACTTAGTTACTAAACCTGGTTAACTTGTGTTGCTGGACAGTGGGATCTCGTGCGTGGGAAACCTCACAAGGCATATCACTGGTACTGTCTTCAGTATGGTTCTGCGTTTTTTTTCCTTCTCGTGGTGCTTTCTTCTATATATAGATGTTCTGACCATTTAACAGATTCCGTTTGCAGACTTCATGAACCATGATGGGCTTTCTGCATCAATCGTTTTGAGCGATGAAGACAACCAACTATCCGAGGTTTACTTCCATTTCTGTTAGTTAATAATCTGACTTCTCTTCTTCCTGTGTCTGCACACATCTACTTGCTATTCTCCTTCACATCCATATCTCGTTGGATACATTAACAGAATCTTAAGTTAAATTTTGATCTAGTAAGTACATGGTTCTTGATTCTATAGTATAGGCTTGCAACTAGTGCATGATTTTAAGTTTTCAACTTTGTAGGTCACTGCAGATCGTGACTACAGCCCTGGTGACGAGGTAGGATTATAACACAATGAGGTTTTCTTTTCATGGAAGCTTACCAAAGATCTCTGTGTAGGTGCTCATTAAGTATGGAGAATTCTCAAATGCTACACTCATGTTGGATTTTGGATTTACCCTTCCTTACAACACTCATGACGAGGTTTGCTTTCTCTATCATGACCTTAGCCGTAACAACATTGATCTGTAGATGTTAAGAGTTAACAAGATGGCCACTCACTTACCTTGAACTTGATAGTCATTTAATTTGATTGACTAGGTTCAAATCCAAATGGAGATACCAAATGATGACCCTCTCCGCAACATGAAGCTGGAACTTCTCCAAACCCATTACACACGAAGTGTCAAAGATATCAATATCTTTCACTCTTCTTACGATACTTTCACAATCAAGTAGGTACTAATGTTATAAGTAACTAAGCTTGTTACATATGTGATAAGTGTATCTAAGTCTAGTTTTGGTTCTCCTCAGGGAAGTGAAATCTGCTACAGGGAAAGGCAAAGGAATTCCTCAGTCTCTCCGAGCATTTGCACGTCTTATCTGTTGTACCTCTCCTCAAGGTTCTCGAAACAAACTAGTTACTCTCTCTTTTGAGGTTGATCTTGAAAGTACTAACAGTAATAATGATTCTCAGAGCTAAATGATTTGTCAAAAGAAGCTGAGCAAAATGATGGCCGACTAGCTCGGCTTCCCTTTAAAGACAGGAGAAGAGAGTTGGAGGCACATAAGATCATCTTGTCTCATATCAATAGATTGATTGAGGATCATAATGTTTGCATCAAGGTACCACAGAAAGTTTACTGTCACATAAAGAACTGAAATATAGGTTTTTAGAAATGGTTCATTGGGTGCTTTCGCAGGAGCTAGAAGCATCTGATTATGGTTTTGAATCACTAAGGCTTACTGTTAGAAGGCAGATGGCAGGAGATCTTCTCTTCGGTGAGCTTCGTGTTTTGAGATGTGCAGCTGAATGGCTTAATCATTATTGCACAACCTTGTAGCACTTTAAACGAGCATGTGTAATCATGAGAATGCAAACACGATCAATATAGAACTCCCTATGGTTTTGTTGCTAGAGTTGGAGTCAAAAGAGATATTCCATACTCCATACTTTGAAGCTAGGCTATATGACCCCTGAAGATCAACAGTTTTTTAATTACAACGATAAAAGCGGCATTGTATGATGGTAGTTAAGTGATCAAAAGAGAAGTATATGTTCAGATCATGAGGATGCAAACAAAATCTATAACTCCCTATGATTCTGTTGCTTGACTTTTGAGTCAAAAGAGCTATTATTCTATAGACAACAATACCGATATATAGACCAAGTATATCTATACGAACAGGGAAGATCTTTCTGAGCAGGCGTTGCTGGTTGGATTAAAATAAAATCCAATTGTGTAACAAAAGGAGCAATGAGATTAGTCAAGTAGATTAATATTTAATACATAATCTACTAGATTATGAAGAATTATAATTGTGTGCTCGGTAGCAACTAGATTGGTTGATTAATATTTAATACATAATCTACTAACAAAATGAAATTAACTTGACATACAAGATGCAAGGTTTATTTGTAAATGCATAATCTACTTTGGTTGTGATCAATTCATAATGCAACAAAGTGATAGGATTATGCGCAACTGGTTCATGATATATATATATGCCTTAACTAAGTACGTGTAGTTGCAGACCAACCCTGTCCTTGGACATTTTACATCACCTTTGTTCTTGTCCGCTATTTCCATTAGGGCCTGCAATTACATTACAAAGCAAAAGTAAGTAACCCACATTTTTGAAGTCTTTAAGTGATTATGATAGACTAATGTCATAACAAAAGATTCCAAAACGGGCGAAAGAAAAGAATCAACAGAAAAATCTGAAGTTGTGAAAAAGAATAGCATCAAACCATTGGTGATATAGACGTAGACATTGGGCAACACACCAGTGGTGTGGGTTCTCTGTGTCCATTAGGGTCCTTAGAAATATAGCAAAGATTAGCTTTGAATGTTTCTGCTTGGATTAAGGTAAAGACAACACTAGCTTCCGGAGAGAGAGCGGGTCCTCAAAAAGAGTCCCACATACATACCTTTTGACTTGTTCAAGCGTGTTTTATTATCAGCACACCATGCTAGTGCAGAATCTATACCTCCCCACGTTTATTACCTTCTTAGCTTGTCGAAATATATGTCAATAGTGCTGTTCGTTTGGTAGCCGCAGCTTTTTACGGTTGCCGCTGCGTCTGCATCTGAGAGTGCGTCTGCATCTGAGGCTGCGTCTATTCATATGGTTGTTGTTCGTTTTGTAGACACAGCCGCAGTTTGTTATTCGTTTTGAAGACGCTGGACGCAGCGTCAGCATTAACGTCCAGCATCTTTAAAACAAACAATAAACTGCAGCTGCGTCTGAGGCTACGTCTACAAAACTAACAACCAAATGAATAGACGCAGCCGCAGAAAGCTGCACAGCACTAATGTAATCTTCTTGGTACATATCAATATCAGACAATAGCAACATCCAAAGATCAAACGTGTGATCATTAAACAAAAGTCTGGAAACTTTAACCGATATTTGATTAGACATAACCATTAAGAATAAACCTTTCGTTTGAGGCTAGTGAGGCGCGAAACGGTGACGTATTTGGAGGAAACCTCTTTCTCGATAAAGCGGTGATTGGCACGGGTCGTTTTCTTGTAATGCTCGAACGGCACACGGAGGAGCTGGTGAAGCTCGAGCTTGTGCGATTCCGTCAATTGACTCAATCTCGACGACGGGACGGGAGGCGACGGAGCGAACGTGGGAGGGGGTTCCGTCATCACGGCGTCTCTACACGGGATATCAAACCGGTCCGGTCTGATTCCACCCGAACCGAGAGAGTGTTGGTTTTAGCGAGCGAACAATTTAATTGGTCAATTCGACTCATTAATTTGGATTATGCAGAATATTTTTCTTTTGAGCTAAACTGTTTTTACTTAACTCGGTTGTGCAAATATTAAATAGTATCTGACAGTATACAGGTGTTCAATCAGATTTTGATTTTTTTTTTCGATCCGGTTCTGGATCAGTTCACATTTCTTTCATTTTTAGTTTATTTAAAATCTATTATAAATAGTCTGGGTTGAATTTGGATTTGGTTTCTAGTACAATGCATTCTTAAACAAAATTTGGTTTTAGAAGTTTTTTGTTCTGTTTCTGGTTTATTATAATTCAGTTTAAATTTCAAAATTTTAGTTACATGAAATTGAATAATGTACGAAACTTTTTTTCCCCAAAGCTCCACACCTCAACTCTAAACAAAAAAAAATCTATGATTAGTTAAACCAAAGCGTAAAAATAAATAACTTTTAAAATATTTAAGTTCAATTTTGATATTTTTTATTTTTAAATACTGTAATTGTGACAAAAGAAAATTTAATACTATCCTAGTCATTTTTCTGAATAAATTATTAATAAAACTAAACTGGATAAGAATAGTGACCAGATCCTAGATCATATAGGGGATAGCCACGAATTCATACCTTAAAAAGGATATTTTGAAGAAGGATTCTCTTCAAAAATTGAATAAAACTGTGGTCCTTATTCTTGCATATAACTTATAATATGTATAAAACTGTGTTTATTTTTTAAAAATTACAAGGATGTAAATAATTTTTTAAAATAATATTATTATATATGTTGGTAGTATCAGAAAAAAAGGCAAAGGTTGGTTTGAAATAAAAAATAAAAAATATATATATAACCAAACAAAAAACAGCATAAACACGACGGCCGCAAGTATCGCTTCCTCCCTTCTCTCTCTCTCTAAAAACCAAATCCAACGTCTCCGTTTCTTCAAACGCGTCTTCTCTCTTCTATTTTTAACCCTTTCTCTTTGATTGAAATCTATATTCTTTTCCCTTCTCTTTCCCCTCAATTTCATCTTGTAATCGAATGATGGATTACTATTCAAGTTTCTGAAACAAAAAAAAAAAGCATCCTCCTTTAATCTTCCTTAGATTTTTCATCAGGTAAATCGAAAAAAGCTTCCTTCTTTAACCTTTATCTATTCATTAGATTCATGGGTTATCATTAAAATCCACAGATTCATACTCAAACGGTTTAATTCGTTGCAAAAGTTTGTGACTTTTTCTTTAATGATTTTTTTTGTAACGGTTTGTGTGAATGCAGATTAATGTTGTGTACGTTTGTGAATGCGTGTTTGAATCCTGAAAACGACAAGAAGATTGGGTCTGTTAATATAGTTATAAGCACTGATTTAATGAACGATTTGATCGCTGGTTCTTTTGGTTAGATATATTATAAGCTTTGACATGTGAATGATGGTGTCTACAACATTTAGAAGAATCGTGTCCCCTTGTTGGAGACCGTTTGGTATTGGAGAAGGTTCTATTACAAGTAGTAGTGATGATTCTAACGGCCGTCTCGACGGTTTATTATGGTATAAAGACTCAGGTAACCATTTAACCGGAGAGTTTTCTATGGCTGTGGTCCAAGCGAATAATCTTCTTGAAGACCATAGTCAGTTAGAGTCTGGTCCCATTAGTTTTAACGAGTCAGCCCCTGAGGCTACTTTTGTCGGTGTGTATGATGGTCATGGAGGTCCTGAGGCAGCTAGGTTTGTCAACGAGAGACTCTATTACAACATGAGGAGATGTGTTTCTGACCAGAGAGGTGTGGTCTCTCCTGATGTCATTACAAGAGCGTTTGTTGCAACAGAGGAGGAGTTTCTCGGTTTGGTCCGGGAGAAATGGATGGAGAAGCCGCAGATAGCTTCTGTCGGAGCGTGTTGCCTTGTGGGTATTGTCTGTAACGGGTTGTTATACATTGCAAACGCTGGTGACTCTCGTGTTGTCTTGGGGAGGCTTGAGAGTCCGTTTAAAGAGATGAAAGCTATTCAGTTATCTACAGAGCATAACGCTAGTATTGAGTCTGTTAGAGAGGAGTTGCGTTTGTTGCATCCTAATGATCCTAACATTGTTGTGTTGAAACATAAAGTTTGGCGTGTGAAAGGGATCATACAGGTTTCGAGATCTATAGGTGACGCGTACTTGAAGAGAGCAGAGTTTAACCAAGAACCGTTGTTGCCTAAGTTTAGAGTTGCGGAACGGTTTGAGAAGCCGATCATGAGAGCTGAGCCGACGATATCGGTTCATAAGATTCAACCTGAAGATCAGTTTCTTATATTTGCTTCGGATGGTTTGTGGGAGCATTTGAGTAATCAAGAAGCTGTTGATATTGTTAACTCTTGTCCACGAAGTGTAAGTTTTCTTTTTGCATATGACTCTTGTTTGAATCTGTTTCGGTTTTGAGTGAATCTTTGTTGTGGTTTTGTTAGGGTGTGGCTCGGAGGTTAGTGAAAGCTGCGTTGCAAGTAGCAGCGAAGAAGAGAGAGATGAGGTATTCGGATTTGGAGAAGATAGAGTGTGGCATCAGGAGACACTTTCATGATGATATCACTGTGATTGTTGTGTTTTCAGGCAGTGCTATTTTATAAGTTTTACTGTTTTTTTTTTCTTTATTCAAATAATAAACAAAAATCTTATTTTATTGTTTTCTTTTACAAATGTTTTTGTTTAATGTTTTGGTTTGTTCAGAATTTCAGATTGTGTGAGACTTGTTTAAATTAATTTCTGGAAAAGAATTGTAATTTATATTTTCCTTTTTTACCAATGTCTATGGTAACTATTTTCAGTTACCTAAAAAGTGAGAATGATCAATACTCTGAAGGTTGACAAAAAAAAAAGAACAATACTCTGAAGAGAGACAAGAAGATTGTGACTAGGTGTGTTTGGATCCGAACATCAAACCGGATCTGATCCGAATAGCGTATTGAATTGAACCCAGTGCAATGTAGATATCCAAATGGAATTTAAATTTGTATGATTTAAAATTTGAATATAAACTGAACCCAAAATAATAATACTTGAAAACATTAAAAGTTAAATATATTTTTATCATTCTAAATATATATACTTATATTAATATTTAATAATAAGACAAATACTTAACTTATTATTATTAATATAAATTTATTTAGAACTATTTTTATAAGAACCGAACTCAAATGATATCCAAAACCCGAAATATCCGACCGAACCGGATCCGATGTCTGGATGCCAAGCCAACTCTTTTTTAATATTATTTTGTCCACTAGCCAAGTCTACTTGTGGCAGTCAGAGATAAAGGTTCATCAGGAGAAGTAAAAAAGGTCCTGATCGGAGCTGAGAAAACGAACAGAACGATGGTGAGTATGAGTCTTGGAGTAAAAGCTAGCGTCTGCTCATATCCATCTCTTGCGTTATCCTCAAGGGATGTTTCTTTCCCTTCCTCGTCATCTCTCTACTTTGGTTCGAAAATTCACCGATCAAGCTTCGGTATTGACCTGAACCTGCGGTGTAATCCAAACGGAACACGCCGAACCAAGGCTGTTATAAAGTCTAGGTAATCAAAAACATATTTTTTTTTCACTCTCTGCTAAGCTTTTCGCTGAGATTAAAGTCTTGTGCTTTGCAGTCGTGTTCCGGAGCTTGATTCCTCTTCAGAACCAGTTGAAGTGTTCGATGGGTCAACGAGGTTTTGACTTTTAAGTTGATTTTGTCTCGTTTCTGGCTTGTTTGATGAGATGTTTTTGGTTTATTTGGTTTGAAAGGTTGTATATATCCTACTCTTGCCCATTTGCGCAACGTGCGTGGATTACTCGCAACTACAAGGTTACATTTGATTTGATATGCTGATTCTATGTAATATACTAAGCTAGTTTGATCTAGATCAATGTTATGTTGTTGTGCAGGGTCTTCAGGACAAGATAGAGCTTGTACCAATTGATCTCAAGAACAGGCCTGCTTGGTACAAGGAGAAAGTGTACCCGGCTAACAAGGTGAATGCTTTTTCTCTCTTGTGCTTCATGATTTGATTTGAGTGTTAGGTGCCAGACTCTATAGTAGCTATCTTGTTCTATGTTCTTATGATAGGTGCCCGCGTTAGAGCATAATAACCGAGTAATAGGGGAGAGTCTTGACTTGATTAAGTACATTGACACCAATTTTGAAGGGCCTTCCCTTGCACCCAATGTGAGTCTCCATGACTTCTTTGTTTTGTAGAGCTCAATATCTTTTACTTATGAAGAGATACTATAATACATTGAACAACAATAGAGTGTAGAGAAGGAAGCATTCGCTGATGAGTTAATCGCTTACATCGACTCCTTCTCCAAAGCCGTAAGATCCACATTATCAGGTGGCGACAGTGATGCAGCAGGTAACTACAAGATATTGTCTCCTCTTTTCTGTTTGCACTTTGCTGAAACACTATTTTACATGTGTATGATGAATCTTGTGTTACATTTTCTTCAGATGCTGCATTGGATTACATTGAGCAGGCTCTTTCCAAATACAAAGAAGGGCCTTTCATCCTTGGCCTATTTAGTTTGGTATGTGTCCATTATCTTTTTCAGTTTCTTCTATCCATATCAGCTGCTTGTTGCTGAGTCTACGATGGTGAATAATTTATGCTCGCAGGTTGATATTGCATATATTCCGTTCATAGAGAGATTCCATCTTATCTTTAAGGATGTAATGAATGTGGACATCACATCTGGTCGGCCTAACCTCGCCCTTTGGATTAAGGTTGCACCTTTTTATTCTGTTTTTGTGTATCTATCTTTCTTCTTCATCTTCCCCAACTAATCTCTAGATATTCAACTTCTTTTGCAGGAGATGAACACTATTGAAGCTTACACCGAAACCCGTCAAGATCCACAGGTGATAGTTGAAAGATACAAGAAACGAGCCCAAGAAGAAGCACGTCCCTAAGCAGATGAGATATTGTAACCAAAGATCTGTGTATATATATCGTTTATATTGTATCCGGACACGGACAACAACTGTTTTTTTTCAAAATCTGAGAGTTCATGAGACCAAGCAAGTCTACAAACTAGAATGAAACTGCACCTGCTGGCTTTCTCTTTCCTTAGATTGCCCATACGTTTGTGCTTGCTGCTTCAATAGAATCCAGTGTGTGGTGAGGCTAGGAGCAATTCAGTGATATTATACAAAACCAAACCAGCTTTCTTCAAGAAGAGAGGTAAAAAATGACGCTGGTCAAGTCTCCATGTATACAACTAAAGACCATATAGAGAGCCCTGCAGATACATAGAGCAACCCAATACCCGACGGCAATAGCCTCTCAAAACTGCTATCCCTGCTTGCAAGCAGTATGGTTAGCGCTATCATCTGCGTTGCAGTTTTCCACTTCCCCAAGCTATTTACAGCAACAGCCTAACAACATTACCAGTGCCATTTTATATGAGTAAGAACTCTTAGAAAATGAATGAATTAGGAATGCATATGAATATGATCACTTTTACCTTGGAAAGCTTTCCGTTTTGAGACGCAGCCCATTCTCTTACTGCTGACATAGTAATCTAAAGTGAAAAATATTACATACTAGTTTAGAACCACAAGCTAATAAGTGAAACTTACTTTAAATGGATACAGTGAGCTTTATATATCTTACCTCTCTACCAATAATGGCAATTGACGGTACTGTCACTAACCACGGAACTGGCCCTAAGATAACAGCGTCCATAGGTTTAGTACACAGCAATATCAACGTTGCAGCTACCATAAGCTGCAAACCCACAACACAGATCAAAACGACAAGATCTTTTCATTATACTACACCAAAGGGCATAAGGTTCACACACCTTATCTGCCACAGGATCCAAGAAAGCACCAAAAGCAGAACCTAATCTCATCTGAAAGTGCACAACATTCTCACCATTTACCTTACAAGAATCCACAGAAACACATGAAAAAGGGTAAAAAAATGAAAGTACCTTTCTTGCAAGATATCCGTCAAGCCAATCTGTAATAGCAGCAGCAATGAAAAGACTCGTTGTAGCAGTTCTCCCCCACCAACAATCAACATAAAACGCTGCGTTTAACAACAACAAAGAAACGCATCATCAGAAAAATTAAAACATTATACTAAAGTTCAAAGATGAACAAAGTGAAATCATTTATAGCAACGTATTGGCCTTAGATCTGATGATTACAACCATAATCAAGAAACCGAGAGATGTGAAACGTACTCGCGACGAGGATCGGTACGGCAGCTACACGGCCAAGGGTTAACACCGTAGGCAATGTAAGCACTTTGGAAGATAGATGAGGCGGTGGTGACAATGGCGACGAATCTTCCACCGTTACGGCGTCGTTTTCGCCCATATCCGCCGCAATTCCTGATCTGTAGAATTCGGACGATCCACACGAGAAGCAAAGGTAAGCGCCGTGGCGACAACCTCTCCCTCGGATCCGGAACCCTAAGCTTTTATGGAACGAGCAACGGCCAATGATAATGCAGCGTGTGGATATGCTAACGTGCGCTGACGAGGAAAGTAGTGAGATGGGGATGTATCGTGCGCCTTAAAATTGATGTATCGACCATTGTTATTGAAGCAAATGGCACTTTTTGTTTTTGGCGTAATTATGGAGTGTGGAGTAGTTTGGGCCTTGTGTTATTATTATGTGTCAACTTTGCCGACTATCTTTTTTTTTTTTTTTTTTTTTTTTTTTCCTAGGAACTATCTAAATTTGTTGACTATATCATATGGGTGACGACGTGACGTTGTTGATATGAATATGATGTGTTTAGTCTAAAGTTTCTCATGATACCTTTTTACTAATAATATAGATTTTCTTGGACGATTTTAATTCCTTGTCCTACAGAAAACCAGGAAATTTTCGATTAACTCCTTATCCTACATCAGCTTTTTGCTGGAGCCTAAAGTTTTTAAACTTTATAAATGAATTATTCAGTTGGAAAAGAAAATAATTTGACTTTGCTTAAGCACAAAATTGATTTTGACAGTATAAAAATATCAACCTTGAAATGCAATCGGCCCAATGCAGAACTTGTTGGATATTATACGTGAGATGACGTTATTAATATAGGAAATATTTTATGACAAATCTCACTAATAATCACACAAAAAAAGCTGTTAAAAATAGCATAAGATGTTAACCTTTACCAAATTTTATAAATGAAGCATTGAAAGTTCATTTGATATAGATTTTTTAATTATATATTATTAGTCACATAAAACCGGCCCAAACATTTGATATTTTAACCAAGTCGTAGTTAATAATATAATATGGAGAATATACTTAAAACATATGATGATATGAATATAATATATTGTTTCATTTGAATAAACGTTAACATGTGAAGCGCAATTTTGAAGGATTTAATTAATACAAATCTAAGACAAGCTTTTCCCTATAAATCTACTTTACCAACTCCAAAAGCAATTGTCCTTTACCGACAAGTCGACAAGCATTACTATCCCATCCCGATTATTATCTTGCATTATTTTCTTTTAGATTTAGCTGAGAATCAGGCTAGAACCAATGAAACATTAAATATCTTCAAAAAAGTAATTCTTCAAACATAAACAACACGTTGTTTGGCTTTTGAAGTTGTAGAATGCAAATATGCTATAATCAATAAAAAGATTTAGTCGTTCGAGTCTAGAATAAATAAAATGCAAAAAAAATATTTTCTCTCAAAAATAGTACTCTTATTTTGACATTATATGTAGTTAAAGAATTTTAACATATATTAAATAAAATGAGATATTATTTGTATCCTTCATTGATGTATTAGTTTGTTTATGTTTGATAGTAAATGAAGTAAGAAAATATAGATAAAATTTTAAAATTTGACATAACATATACATTCAAAATATAAAAAAAAATTTAAGGACAACTAATATGAAAAAGGAGTGAGTAAATAATTAGACAAGGTTTACGGTAAAAAAAATTGACATTGAAAATTATATCAAAATTTAAAATTTAAAATTTATTTACAAATTAATTATGGAAAATAGTAATTTGAATTTGTTAACTCTAGTAATTTGAATTTGTTAACTCAGTAGTGTTGGTCACAAATTCAGAATATTTTTTTGACATCGATCAAACAGACTCATATTGACTCTACAAACTAAACTGGTAGCTCTATATCCATGTGAACGATGAAGGATGATTGTTTCCTAACACTACGGGCTAGACTATCCGTCCGCGAGTTCAACGTTCTTGGTACATAGATAATTGTGGAGCTAGTGAAACTCTCTTTCAATGTCTTGATATCCTCCAAATAATTTGTAAATGTTGGTCATTTTTCTGGTTCCGAAACCATCTTCACCAATTGAGAACAATCCGTTGCAAAAGTGATGTGATATGGACGTAAATTCCTCGTACTTTTCATTGCCTAAATAAGTGCTTCCACCTCGATATGGAGGGGTGACAGGTTGGCTCGAACATTTCTTGCTCTCATCAAATCCACATAACCTTCGAGCGTACTATACCAACCTTGCCCAGTGAAAACCTCCTTATCTTTCCAGGAACAATCTACATAACACCAATGCCTTGATATTGCCGGTATAGTCATATCTTCTCCTTGCTGTACTGCATTCTGAGTTTTTGTCATTTGCGCCTCCGTCCAGAGTATTGACTATGTCCATGTCAGTTTAAGTGTGTCCATCAGGTCAACGTCCAAATTACTAAAAGTCTTACTATTTCGCCATTTCCAAATAAACCACAATATTCAAGCGAACTGGTGATCATCCATCTTAGATAAAGCCGCCAAAACAAATGATCCATATTCGTAAAAAGAGAGCCCGTTGGAAAGCTAGTCGGATTGTAGGTGATCTTTGATAATGCCCAGACTTGACGTGTTGGTGGACATTCAAAGAAAACATGATTTACTGATTCCTTTGCAGCTCCACATCTGTCACAATCTATATCACCATGCATCCCTCTTGCTTGTAGATTTTTCTTAACTGCAATACAATCTGATAATAATTGTCATATGAAGTGTTTCACCTTAGGAGGGCACCGTAACTTCCAACAATAAGTTTTCAAAGAATTTACGGTGGATCCCTGCACATCCGGCAGTTTCCCTCTATCTAGATACACTCGTTCAACCTGATATCCTGACTTCATTGTGTATTTTCTATTACGAGTGAAGTGCCATCATATGATTTTATGCTAAGAGGTATACTCTCAATGATTTTCACATCCCCACTAAATTCCGAATAACCTGCATATTCCAACTTCGCATATCGGTATTGATAAGAGAAACCAGTGTGAGGTTCGGATATAAGTCATGTTCATTTTTATTAGCTGGCCTCGGACGAGTGGTTGGGAGCCATGGATCATTCCATACAGGGATGGATGATCCTGATCCCACCCGTTTAATTAGTCATTTGCTAACCAGAGATCAAGCAGATGTTATACTTCTCCAGCCATACGACGGAGTCTATGATCGAATCGGTTCTAAAGGTGAGGCATTTCGATAGTATCGACTAGGGGTGTTCAATCCGGTAAAATCGAACGAATTAAAACCGAACCGAACTGAAATAGAGAAAGTGGTTTGGATTTGGTAGTACCGAATAAACCGAATGGATGTTACTTTTGAGAAACCGCGGTATATGGATATGGTTTGGTATATAAACCGATTAAACCGAAGAAACCGATTAACTAACAATATATTAATATATATACTTATATGCAAATTTTATAATAAAATTAATAATACATATATTCTTTTTTATGAATTTGATATTCATTTTTAAAGCTACTTATTTATTAATTTTTCTTTTTTCTAAGTTCAAAAAATTCTTACTTTCGTCAAATTAAATAATATATATTTTATTGGTAAATATTTGTGTTAAATATAGTTATTTAATAAGATTATGATATTAATATATTTCTTCTTTTTAGTGTTAGTAGTAAAAATAAAAGGGAGATATTATTTTTTAAATTTAGAGCACGGAAAATATATATTAGATTTTAATAAATCTAACTTTTAACCATACAATCCAAACTTTGTCAGAAAAATAAATATAATATGGTTTTTGGTATAAAACCGAATAAACCGAAAACCGTTAGTATATAAACCGAACCAAACCACATTAGATATGGTGTTAATATGGTTGCTGATTTTTATAAACCGAAATACCGAAAAACCGAATAAATCGAACCGAAACCGGACCGAACTCCAGATTGAACATGCCTAGTATTGACCCTTAAAAACATGAGAAAACAAAATATTTGGTTTCTCTATTAGGCGCCAGAACTGCTTAACAAGCATTGCCGTATTAAAGTCCTCAAGATCCTTAAACCCCAAACCTCCTTCCTCTTTATCTATACACAATTTATCCCATAACTTCTAATGCATCATTTTTGTGCTACCTTTTGGGTTCCACCAAGACTGTACCACTGCACTCGTTAATTTCTTAATTGTTGTTTTTGGTAATCTATAGTAGGGCATCACATAGTTTGGTAAAGTTGTAACAACTGATTTAATGATAATTCAAATTATTTTTTTTGGTGTAAATGTTAATATAAATTCAGAATACTTGATATTATATGTATTATAGGCTTTTTTTAGAAAGAAAACAAATATAGATAAGGGATACTGAATTATAGTCTGTCTTTCAGTTTTAGTTACTAGATTCATAAGTTAGTTGTGTAACTAATCCTTTTTATTATTTGAATTTCTATCTTGTTAATAATTGTGTCATATGAAGATGTTTTTTTTTTCTTTTTAATAAAAGAAAATCAAGAAAAAACTTGAATAAGAAGATATTGGAAGACAACTCATGAATTCACTCACAAATTTTACATCCAAAACAAGGAAAGTGGTTAAAAAGTAAAAAAAGAGAGAAAGAGACGTTTTTGGTACTCTGAGTCAAGGAATCGACGCAGTCAAAAACAGGTCAGGTCACGTGTAAATGTAATAAACCTCGTCGACAATCACGCTCTCTCCATGTGATCTCTCTCTCTCTACTGCGAACTCTTTTCTCCTTCCCTTCAACTTCAGTCGCGTAACGATGATGATCCACTAAGCTTTTCGATCTCTCTAGATAGATCACTTCTTCTCCGATTAACGAATGAAGACCGCCGCCGCAACCGCCGCCGCCGCTTCCAAGCCTCTCAATCCACTCGTCGCCTTCGAGCACAAGAGGTTTTCCCCCCTCCTCTTTCTTCTCTCTGCTTTTCTCCCGCGTATTTAGGTGTCGTAGTAAGAGAGATTCATGAACTAGCGCGCTTTTCGCGGAATGTTGTATCTCCTGATTCGGTTTAATGTTTGCTTGATTCGTGTGTTTATTAGCAATCGGTCTAGGTTTTGATGAGATTTGATCTTGAATTGAAGTATAATGCTAGTGATTTCTGAGTTCGATTTGTATTCCAGTAAGTATAATGGTGGCTATTACTGGCTATTTGATTTTGTTCGACAGGGATGCGTATGGATTCCCTGTGAGACCTCAACATGTGCAGAGATACAGAGAATATGCTGATATTTACAAGGTTCTATATGCTCACTCACTATTTGCTTATGACCTAGCTATATTATGCAGAGAGGGCTGTAATGTGCCTGTAGAACTATACATCTCGTTAGATACCAAAGAGTTTTAATCATCTCTCTTTGGTGTCTTGGAATGGTACGAGTAGTTCATTGACTTCTTTTAGATAAGTACTCATAATCTTTGTACTGTCACTCTATGCTTACAAGCAGGAGGAAGAAGAAGAAAGGTCGGACAGGTGGAGCAGTTTCTTGGAAGATCATCATGCTGACTCTACTGATGAGCCATCTGCAAAAGAATCACCTGAAAAGCAGTCTAGTGAAAGTAGGAACGAAAAAGAAAATGACGAGTTAGGTTCTGATGTAGCTACTGGTAATGCGAATGAAGAAGGTTTTCCTGAAGCGGAGAAGAGTGTTCACAGAGTGCAGTTATGGACTGAGGTTAGGCCGTCTCTGCGGTCGATTGAAGAGTTGATGAGTATCCGTGTCAAGAAGAAGGTGGATTTATCAAAAGGCGAGAAAGAGGATGAGATGGTGAAATCTTCGCCTTCGTTTGATGATGCTAAATCTTCCAAGGGAGCTTCTGAGAATGATTCTGAAGACGAGTTCTATGATGTTGAGAGGTCGGATGTTCAGGATGGTTCGTCTTCTGATGGTACTAGTGTCTCTGGAATACCTGTTGCTGGTGATGCAACTTCTTTCTCTGGGTCTTCATGTCCCTGGAAGGAAGAACTTGAAGTGCTTATCAGAGGTGGTGTGCCTATGGCTCTGAGGGGGGAGGTAATAAATGTTGTCTTGTCTACAGCTATGCCCTTTCTTTCGATTTGATATCATGCTCTAGCTCTCCATCTATAGTTCGTTAGAGTTAGCTCTTGTTCAATCATAATCTTTACATATTCCAACAACTTTTCAGCTATGGCAAGCATTTGTGGGTGTGAAGAAACGACGTAGCAAAGATTATTACCAAAACCTCCTTGCTGAAGATAGTTCTGGAAACAGCATAGATCAGGAGGATGCGCAGCATATTAATGAGAAAGGTTCAAATACAGAGTCCCTTGCTGTTGTAGAAAAATGGAAAGGACAGATAGAAAAGGTAGTCCCGTATAATTTAGGGAGAGTTGACCCTATGTACATGCTTCTGCATTGTTGGCTTGAAGTTGATTGTATTTCTTACGCCGTTGCTTATATCAACTACAGGACTTGCCTCGGACGTTTCCAGGCCATCCTGCACTAGATGATGATGGTAGAAATGCTTTGCGGCGTTTGCTTACTGCTTATGCTAGACATAATCCTTCTGTTGGATACTGCCAGGTATTGGTTCTTAACCATAATCATGACTCTTTATTTAGTACCGGAGATGGTAAATTAAGATTAATATATCCTATGTCAATATACCACCTGCAGGCTATGAATTTCTTTGCTGCGCTTTTATTGCTGTTGATGCCTGAAGAGAATGCCTTTTGGTATGTTCACAAACTTGATGAATCTACCATCTTCAACTCCTAATATTGTTTTTTGGTGAATATTGAATTCATTCGCGCTGTGTATAGATTGTGAATCTATCACTTTCATTTGTTCCGGTTATTACTTTTCCCCTAAATCGATGTTGTAATCAATTTATAATTTCATTCGTAATCTTGTTTTTTGTGAATAAAAGAACTCCTCGTCTTTGTGTTTAGTTTTTGTATTCATTTTATTCTGCATGAGTTAACTGTGGTTAGTCGTTGTTATATCTTTTTTTTCTAGTCAGTCCCCTGCTAACTAAACACTTGTGATTGTAGGGCATTGACAGGAATCATTGATGAATACTTCAATGGTTATTATTCAGAAGATATGATTGAGTCCCAGGTGACCATATTAGTTGTTTAATACATTTGCATCACGAGAACATGTACCATTTAGGTCCACCATACTTCGGATTAATTTGGATCTTGTATTCGTTTTGCAGGTTGATCAACTAGTTCTGGAGGAGTTGGTTCGAGAAAGATTTCCGAAGTTGGGTTAGTATTTCACAGATATCTTGATTCATCTTACAAAACGTTCACAGTTTGTACTTATCCTCTGAATTTTAATTTCTACAGTTCATCATCTGGATTATCTTGGAGTGCAAGTGGCTTGGGTTACAGGGCCATGGTTTCTTTCCATCTTCATGAATATGCTTCCATGGGAAAGCGGTCAGGTTCTAAACATTAGATTAGAGCTGCCTTGTTTGGAATAGGAACTGTGTAGCTAACAAATAGCGACCGAGAAGTCTATTCTTTGTAAATGTTTGGTCATCTTTCTCTTTGAAATTTGGGACTGAGAACCCACTTTCTTTCTAAATCTTCGTCTACTTGATTGCAGTTCTCAGAGTCTGGGATGTGCTTCTCTTTGAAGGAAATCGTGTTATGCTTTTTAGAACAGCACTCGCATTGATGGAACTATATGGTACTTGATTGAAACTTGTGAATTTTCTATTTGAGTGTTGTTTTGTGGACCTCCTAAATATATCAATGTCATCATCGATAATGCTCTAACTTGTATTTGAATTCATCTTAGGTCCTGCATTAGTTACAACAAAAGATGCGGGAGACGCTGTCACTTTGCTACAGTCACTGACTGGATCAACATTTGATAGTAGCCAGCTCGTTTTAACTGCTTGCATGGGTTACCAAAACGTACATGAAATGAGATTGCAGGAGTTGCGGAACAAGCACAGGCCAGCGGTGATAGCTGCACTTGAGGAAAGATCAAAGGGGCTTCAAGCTTTTAGGGACTCTAAGGGCATTGCCTCCAAACTATATAGCTTTAAGCAAGACCCGAAATCTGTTTTGGTGGATTCTGGCAAAGTCTCATTGACAAATGGGAGTTTATCTCGATCCGAGTCTGGATCAAGTAATGCGGATGAAGTCTTGGTTAGCTTGACTGGTGACGGGGAGGTAGATCCTGTTCAAGATCTTCAAGCGCAGGTAATAGTTTTCGTCTATTCTGTTGGCTTTAAGATGTTCCCTATAGTACACTTGAATGCTAGGATAGATCACTTGATAGCTACAGTCATGGAGCCCCTTCTGAATGTTGATTGACAACTTTTCCAGGTTCTGTGGTTGAAGGCTGAAGTCTGCAAGTTGCTTGAAGAGAAAAGATCAGCTTTACTTAGGTTAGTTTCTTTGCTCATATATAAATCGAGGTAAAAAATTCTCGTAATATGTAATGTCTCACGATATTCATAATATGGTAGAGCTGAAGAGTTGGAGATTGCTCTCATGGAGATTGTCAAGCAAGATAACAGGCGTCAATTGAGTGCCAAGGTATTCCCAAAAAAGATTCATTTGACAGTTCATTTCTCAACTAACCATATGAGTTAAGCATTGTTACTTGTCTCTTTATTCATCTTCTGAATACGAACACTAGTATCTTCGTCATTTGTGAATACATCATTGCTTTCAGTTCTCTTTCTTCTTCTCTTGCTGGTTGTTCGTTGATCTCATTCTAAGACTCATCTGTGCCACGTTAGTTTTGACAGTCTTAAGTTGTCTAATGCTGCTTCTTGTGAACGTAAACATCAGGTGGAGGAGTTAGAGCAAGAGCTAGCCGAAGTTCAAAGACACCTCTCTGATAAGCAGGAACAAGAAGGCGCAATGCTACAGGTTTGTATTTGCATGATCAATTTGTTTTTTTTTGTTTATCGGTGATACAAATGCTGAGAGTAGTTGATACTTATGAAGGTCTTGATGCGAGTGGAGCAAGAACAAAAGGTAACAGAAGATGCACGAAGATTTGCTGAGCAGGATGCAGAAGCGCAGAGATATGCTGCTCAAGTCTTGCAGGTAAAAAACTTCGCGCTGACTCTTACTAAAACAAAATGTGGCTAGGCTATTAAGATTAAAGAGCTTTTACTATCCCTGGTTATAGTTGTGTCACGCCTCTCACTGCACATTAGTTTAGGGGGAAATCTGTGTATATGCGTGATGACTCATGTTTGTATGTTTTAAGTGTTACTCTATTTCGTCTTCCTGTTTATGTCTCTTGTTATTATCTTAGATAAACAAAAATTAATTGGTGTAGGAAAAATATGAGGAAGCAGTTGCTGCACTAGCTGAGATGGAGAAGAGAGCGGTGATGGCAGAGTCCATGCTTGAAGCAACTTTGCAGTATCAGTCTGGCCAACTCAAAGCACAACCTTCACCACGGTTTGTTCTTTCTACCTGAGAGACAAATAAACTGTCTATACAACCATAAACCTATGATCCGTTCTTATTCTGAGTTTGGGTATATACACATATATATAGGTCAGGGAACCAAAGTCCGTCTACCAAAAACATCAATGATCAGTTACCGGAACCTCCTCAAAGCAGGATCAGTTTGCTAGCACGTCCATTTGGACTAGGGTGGCGCGACAAGAACAAGGTGAGTCTTCTTCCTACACCTCAACATTGTCTTTCAAAACCAAATAGATTTTTCTGTTAATGCATCACCATCATAATCATATACTTATCCGTAACCAACGTAGTGGTCATTTAATAAACTAAATTACCTGCGGTTGCAGAACACAACGCCTGAGAAAACTGTGGAGCATGTTAATGAGGAGAAGCCAAAAGCTGAGGCAAAAGAGACCAACTCTGAACTAAAAGAGACCAACTCTGAACCAAAAGAGGTTAAACCCCAAGACACTTCCTAGGGTGTTATTGAAGCTCTTCTTTCCACTAAATCTTTAAATCTTAGTTGGTAAAACTGTTAATTTCGTTTGAAGTTTTGGACATAAGCTTTTAAATACACATTCATTTGTTGTTTGTTTGCTAAGCATATAAAAACAATTTGAACTTCGTAAGTAACAATTTCATTATAAACCCACATTGGCACAAAACCGAAAGGGTAACAAAAATGGATTTGAAACATGGAAAACAAAAGAGGTCATATCTTCTCTTACACAAACTCTGAAACACAATTCGCATGGTTCTATTGAGAACACAATGGTGGCCGGTAAAAAAAACACAAATGTAGTCTTATTGATAGGTAACGCCTTCACCGTTGACAACCTCTCCAATGCGATACACAACATAGTCTCCGTTCTTGGCTTCACCAAGTATTCTCAAAGCCGCCTCTGGACTAACCACCAGAACCATCCCTATTCCCAGGTTAAACGTCCTTCTCATCTCACTGTCTTCTATTCTCCCAGACTTCAACAACCAAACCCAAAAAAAAAAACAATTTCAAACACATGTAATCATGAAATGATATATGTTCTCTCAAACTTTAAATTTCATTACCTCTTGGATCCATTTGAACAATGGAGGAAGTTCCCAAGCATCAGTGTGTATAACAGCACCCAAACCATCAGGGAAGACACGTGGAATGTTGTCTGTGAAACCTCCACCAGTTATATGAGCTATCCCTTTCACTCCTCCTCTGCTGATTATGTCAAGTACCTATGCATATATATAAAGAGAGTAGGAGATAGTCATGGAAAAGCTAACAAGTGTGATCAACTTTTTTGTTTATCAAAACAGAAAACAAACCTGCTTCACGTAAATGACAGTGGGTGCCATTAAAGCTTCACCAAGAGTAGTTGATCCACCTGGAAGCTCATCTTTCAGCGAAAGACCGCTTCGACCCACCACCCTGCACACAATTGTGGTCTTTTTAGTTTGAGTTATTAGTTATTACATTCTTCTTATTATCATCTATTGATAACTTACTTTCTTACTAAAGAGAAGCCATTGGAATGAACACCGCTAGATGGGAGGCCAATAAGAACATCTCCAGCAACTATGTTTTTCCCATTTATGACAGAATCTTTCTTCACTATCCCAACTGCAAACCCACTGAGATCATACTCTCCCTCTGCGTAAAAGTCTGGCATCTCTGCAGTCTACAAAAACCAACCAAAGCAAAATCATGAAACAGATGCATAAACTACACTGTCAAAAGCTAGGAGTTGGGTTCTAACAGTAAAAAAAAACATACCTCTCCACCTAAGAGAGCACAGTCTGATTGGCCACAACCATCAACAATCCCTTTAATAACCTGGAAACAATAGCATAACCTTCTACATTAACATAGAGTCCTAAAAGCAAAAAGGTAAATACATGGAAGTAAATGAATACCTTCTCTGCAAGGTCTACATCGAGACGGCTAGTAGCAAAGTAATCTAAGAAAAACAGAGGCTTTGCACCAGAAGTCACAATATCATTCACACTCATAGCAACCTACAACAAACACAATGAGTTGTTACTGGAAGAAAAGTATAAATAAAGGACACAAAAGACTGATCATTTGAGTGTTTTTTTTACCAAGTCGATTCCAATGGTGTGATGGATACCAGTCTCAAAAGCCAACTTAAGTTTAGTCCCTACACCATCAGTACCAGCTACCAGATAATCATCACCTGCTCCCTCCCCCAAACACAACTCAAATTATAAAAAACCAAAACTTTATACATTCTTTTGCAGCTTTGTGATATATAAGTGTACCTAAAGGGAAGAGTCCACCGAATCCGCCGATTCCAGGAGCCATCTTCGCGATTCTTCTAACGAGCTCAGTACCAGCATCGATATCAACACCTGAGCCTTTGTAACTGAGACTCTCAGTGTTGTCATCTTTCTTCGACAGTGACAGAACACTTGTTGTTGTTCTTGTCTTCTGTGGAAAGGTGACAGAGAGAGGCTTTGGGGATGATGAAACAGATGAGAAGCCGTGTCGATTGATGGAACCAGAGGAGAAACAGAGAGAAGAAGAAGGAGAACACTGCAAAATCCGAGCTTCCATAGCTGAAACAAGAATAGAGTAATAATCAACACAGGTCAAAGCGAGCAAGATAAATAGTTAAAAAGACGTCGACAGTGAACAGAGAAGCCTTACCGGAGAGAATAGAGTGATATTGAGGCGACGCCTGAAAAAGGACTGGAGCAGGGTTTGTGTCTGAAGCCAAAACAAAAATAAATTAAAACAAAAAAAAAAGGGGTTTAAAACCAAAACCCTAACACAAGCCCACTTGCCTTTTCACTTCCACAATAGGCTAAACAGTTTATATACTCACTCTACTCTGTTTTAAAATGTTTAATATTTTTTAAAATTTATATATATTAAAAAAATTTATAAAATTTTGATTATAATTTTCACTTCCACAATAAACGTAGGCTAAACAGTTTATATACTCACTCTGCTCTGTTTTAAAATGTTTAATATTTTAAAATTTTATATATATTAAAAAAATTATAAAATTTTGATTATCAATATATGATTTTTTGTAAGTAAGTATTCTCTATTAATTCTAACCAATATAATTTTAATAAACATTTTGAAAATAATAAATCATCATTAATTGATGTACTGAAAATGTAAAAGATACATCATTTTGAAACAAAAAAAAA
>JABAYD010006765.1:254-13435 GCA_014822095.1 Diplotaxis tenuifolia | reverse complement strand
CACAATTAGAAACTTACCAAACATACAGATATCAAATCTTTAGTTTTAATCTCGTTTTATTTTTTTAGTTTTAACTTTGCTACAAATAAACACTCTAACATTTTATTCTGGAAACTCATCCAGAAAACTTAAAATGTCTTCCAAGATTCGTGATACACAAGTTGGAGTTAAATAAAATTATGGTTTGACAATAAACAGATGATTCTCCTCGGCCTAGCGGCCAAACTTGCATACTTTCCCCATACACTTTCTCACCCCGGATTCGATTGACGGTTGATTCAAAAAACAATTTTAATATTTTTGTCTGAAAACATTACAATTTTTTTTTATTTAATCTAACATTTGCTACAAAGAAACACTCTAATATTTTATTCTGGAAACCCATCCAAAAAACTTAAAATATCTTTCAAGATTCGTGACACACAAGTGAGAGTTACATAAAATTATGGTTTGACAATTGACAGATGATTCTCCTCGACCTAGTGGCCAAACTTGCATACTTTTCCTATACACTCTCTCACTTTGGGTTTGATCCACGGTTGATTCAAAAGCAATTTTTATTTTATTTTTTTTGTCGAAAACATCACAATTTGAAACTTACCAAACATCAAGATATCAAATCTTTAGTTTTTAATCTCATTTCACTGTTTTAGTTTAAACTTTGCTACAAAGAAACACTCTAACATTTTAATCTGGAAACCCATCCAGAAAACTTAAAATGCCTTCCAAATTTCAAATTTTTCTGGAAGGCTCTCCTGAAACTACACAAATGCTTCCTAAAAAATTTCTAAACTCTAGACAGTTTCACAAATGCTTTGTAACCATGCACAACTATAATCTACTTCAACCAATATTGATTCTCAAGTAGGTCTAAACTGCTTCTCATGTAGTTCTAAATCACAAGCAAATGGCAACAAAAATAACTAAGAACATCAAAGATTCAAAATGCTTACGAACGAGAAATGTCACAAACTCTCTATAAATGCTTCATGAGATTCCTTGTTTGGTTAAACTCTGTTCAATTTTGACAACAATACAAACTCAATTCTATTATATGAATAACAACAAATTGAAATCCCCAAATTTCAGTTAGAAAACCCTAAGAAGATGAATCATTCCGAAATGCGAAAGAATTGATCTTCCTCTGTTTTGTTTCAAATATTCTCCCTCTTCGTTGGAGATGATGGCGGTGGTAGATTCACCGGAGAAGAAGAAACAAATCTGAGCTGCGCCGTGAGATCGCCCTTCCCGTGAGTCGAAGACGAAGATCGAGAGTTTCGTTATTTTTTCATTAGGAAGGGCATTAAGGACATTTGATTCATTAATAATTCTAGTTTTGGGACTTTTAGCTTCTTGTCCTAGTTTTGTGATAAAAACTCAAAAGAGTCTATTATGTAGAATTGCCCTAATTTATATTCTTAGATATTTTATTTTATCAACATTGACAAATGTTAGAAATCACTTATATAATAAAACAACAAAATAAAAATAGTGAAATTTGATGTTATTTTTATTTTCAATAAATTAAGAAAAATCAGATACTCACTAAATTTGAACATATATATTTTTAGGTGTGTGTTCACATTAGAAATTAATATGCATTAAATATACAGGGAAAAATAAGAATACACACTAAATGAAAAGGAATAAAGACATCAAATAAATAAAAATATTTTCACATAAATTATATTGTATGTTGTTGTTATAAACGATATTGTATACACACTGAACCTCTATAAATTATTTGGTATAAAAAATAATTGGACACTTCAAAATAACTATGTGCTTTTATGAAAAACAAACAAAACATAAAATATTATAATACTAAAAATAATATAATATTGCAAAATATGTTTGACAATTGATAAAAATAAAAATGTCCAAAATATAAACGGACATCAAATTTTGATAGAGATGGTAAAATGTTTAAGTGAACATGTCATTCATTTTATTATAGATAAAATAAAAAATAAATAACTATCAATTATCTTGAAATGAATGCATACAAGATGAAAACAATATAAGTCTGAATAAGAGGCGTATAACCTAACAAAATAATATGTCATTAGCTTAACACCATCCTACCTCAGAATCTTTCACCTTATAACACCACTTTAATGACCGCTAAGACCTCACAAGAATGCAATTAATGAGTTTAACTATTCAGTTATTTAACTTTGATCCAATAGTTCCATTACTCCAGCTTAAAAACTAAGCGGTTATATATTTCAAAGTTTGGTTAATACCATTTGTCCATAAACTTAGGCTCTGGCTGATGGTTTTTGGAGCAAATAAGTAAAACATAAAAAGTGGAAATGAGCAGAAAAAATAAAATGGGAAAGAGAAAGAAAATATGAAAATATTATTACGTTCACTATATCTAGCACAATGATGAATGTGCATTTATCTCTTTTAAAACATTAATAAAAGTAAATGGGGGTAAATACATTTCCACTTAATTTGTAGTTTTTAAGAATAAATTGTAGAAAAAATAGCACATAATACCATAGGCTCGAGAATAGAACTTGCAAAAATACACAACTATATCACACTAATTTGTATAATATGTCCCAAACAAAAATTAAGTGAACTCTAAATACAGCCACGAACTTTTAAACAATTTAATAACTTCTAATTTATTATAATTAATATTTTATTTTTAATCAAACCATAAAAATGACATTAATATTTTTGTTAAAAATAATCATTTAGTGAAAATATATAATATAATTATAATTAATAAATTATAATTATAATAAATAAAATTCATGAGAAAGAAGATAAATCAATTTACGCTATTAATCCTTATACATTTCATTAGATTTATACCTACAAAAATAAAAATAATGAATCTCACATATTTTTTGTTCCCTTTTTACTACCAAATTTAAGGTTAACCTAGAATACAAAATTATATAAAAAATAACTAACAATTAATACATAATGAAAATAATTTTAAAACTGAGAACTAATAAGATATAAAAATAGACTAATTAAAATTTAATTATACTATGTAATATAACTTGAGTTTAATGGAAATTTTTTTGTTTCCTGTGTTTAATGAAAAATTTAATAAAGATTTAACAGTGAAGTAAAAGTTACAGAATACTTAAACATATACAAAATAAATAAAGAATTCTATAAGTTTGGAAATGCGAAAAAATCTATTATCATATTTTTTCCTTTACGTTTCATCAAATCTAAATAAAAAGATTCTTTTCATTTTAGGTAAATAAGATCAAATTTAATATAATTATCAAAAAAAAAATCAAACAATAAGCAATGAGTAATAAATAACCAAAAATATTTTACAAAAAACTAATTTGAAAATGAAATAATAAGACACAACAAATAAAGAAACAAAAGTCGAGACGAGCGGCACAATACACAACAATTCTACAAAAAACACATACTTATAATCTATGACATACAAAATTTGGATATTAAATTTTTTGAAATTCGAAAGACAAAAAAAAGAATTAAAAATAATTATATAATTATCTAACAACTTATATTTTTATAATATTATATATATATCAAAATAATATACATCATATATAATTAAATTTCAACGAAAACCTGGGCGTAGCCTGGGCTGGCCTAGTTATTATATAGATTAGATGTTAGCTAGAGAAAAATCCTCAAATCTATATATATATAAGGGAGAAGGGATTCTCTTCTTAGTTCACATCAGCAAAAAAAGAGGGAGCATTTTTGGACATGTGGCAAGATATGAAAGACTCAATAATGTTGTGTTTCTCCGTCTTCTTTGTAACGTCTTCATTTATTGCCACATGGAGATATTAATCCAAGCATTGACGTCTTCAAAAATAAACATTGTAAAAGAACACGATGTTTTAAGATGTCACAAACCCTCTAATCCAGCTACACTTCAGATCATTGACCAATCTACAAGATTTATATTCCCATTAAACTGAGTGAGCTCAATGGCTCATTATCGGTTTCATCCACATCATCTAGTATAGCGAAACAAGAAGGTCACTGAGGAACAAATTCAAAAAAAAAAATTGATTTGTGATGCCAAGTAATAATTCCAGATGATATGATGTGGATTTGTAAGGTGGCTTGGTCAATCAGACAATCGTATAAAAACATTTGTGAATGTGATTTAAAAGTAAAAGTTCTTTTTCAAATCGATGAAATTTAATGATATTTATTATTCCGAAGAAAAATAACACAGAAGAGATGAAATATCATGGTCTTATACTTCTCTGCAACGTCTTTTAGAAAATCATCTCAAAAATCTTGGCAAATTTCCTCAAGATGTTGGGGGTGATTGGTTGGGATGTTGTTAATGGTTTTGGCTTTAATTTCTATCTACAACCATAAAAGTTACCAATCATGTTTTATCTTGTTTTTAAAGTTAAAGTAAAAAATGGTTGTAGCAACCTTGTTTTCGAAAGAATCAGTTTCTAAGTTGTAGAGAAAATATATTGTTGTAGGAATATTTTTTCATTTAATTTTTACAGCTACATTCGATAGATCTAAACTAAAAGATCATACATACAAAATTCTACAATAAATCTTTTACAGCTACAACCCAACTAATTACCACCGTTGTTGGCAAGGTTCATTTGAAAAATTCTAGATAATGAGCTTGTGAATTATTACTACAAAAACACATTTCCTCATGATGTGTCATGACGATAGATGTATCTAAAACATTTGATCGGTCCAATGAAATTCATATTCAACATCTAAATTCATTAATCCTCAGCATATTGAATTAATGAATTTCAGCTTTTACTTCTTAATAGTTGTGTGGATGAGATAAAGAGACTCTAGTCATGGGTTTTAAATGTCGAAAGGCGACTCTTGGCGTTAGGATGGTCAACAGTCGCTACTCACCATGGCATTTTATGGTGATCGCAATGTGTATCTAGAAACCAAATTACGGTAGCTTATAATTATATCCCTGGCCCATATATGTTACAGTTTGACAAAGAGACAATTAAGTAAAACTAAAACACTTTTATTCAATGATAAAATAAATGTAAACACACATAAAACACCAAATGAAAACACAAAGCATAATACTAAAACAAAACACAAATTCAAATCAAAACACCACATCTAAAATATAGCTAGAAAATAAACTACTCAAAAACTTTTCCTGAGAATCTTCATCATCCTGAAACTATATAACTCTTCATGTTACTATTATATAGTTATGCCGTAGAAGTAATTAGGCCTTGCAGATAGATTAGGGCTTCATGTTAGAGTATATTTAGAGTATAACACACAGTATGTACTATTCTACTTGACCATTGCCAATTTGGAAACCAAAATTCTGTTAAACCAACTTGGTTAGTTTCTCAACAACATAGCAATGCTATGGTCGGCAAAGGTATATAAGAAATGCGAGCATAGCCATGAGGTGTTAAGTCGTTTTGGAGGTCACCACAGGTGGCCACTCACCATGGTGTTCAAAGCGGTCGCCATTTAAAACCAAGCTCTAGTCTATTTTCTTATGGTTGAATTTGAAGCTAAACCAAGAAATACCAAAATAGGATGCATAGATCTATATGTTCTAAAATCTGGCGGAGATCTTGAAATTAAACTAGTAAAGAAACAAAATGAAGTATATTTCTTGAAGCTTATTTGAAGACTCGTCTCCTCTCAATCAGCTTTCTAGGTTAAATGGATTATAGAATTCAAGTAGAGGATCATGGATGTGAACAAAACTCATTAAATTCAGAGAAAGTACATAACATTTATATTGATTTCAAATCCAAAATGGTGAAAAATCTTCATTATATTTTGATCACTGGTCGGATAAGGGAGATTGCATGAGATAGCAAGTCTTAGATGATATATTGTTATGTGTATATCTACTCACACGGCGGTTAGGGTGGTGTGAGAATCATATACCAATATGAGAAAAAACACATGTCAGCAACCTAAATGAGGTAGAAATAGAGATAGTGAAAGTGAAATGTATGGAGCAATGCGAGAACGTGATCATGTGGAAAAGTTCATACAACAAATTCCAAGGAAGTTTGATTCAGAACAGGCTTAGGAACCTCTAAGAGATGGAGTGCTGAGAACTAAATGGTACAAATGGGTATGGTGTAAACATGCAACTTTGTAGTAATCATTTATGATTTGCTTATATAATTTTTTGACATGTGATAGACTGAGACCCTAGAATTCATGATGACGCAGCCGCTATATCTTTCTTCGATAAACACATCTCAAACTCCATTGATGCATCTTAAGCTCGGACGAACTCCATGGCGCATCTTTGAGCTCCGACACTCTCTCTCTCTTTCTCTCTCTCTCTCTCTCTCTCTCTCTCTCTGACATCTCCGAGCTCTCTCTATCTACACATCTCTGAGCTCTCTCTCTCGATCTCTGACACCTTAAGCTCTCTCTCTCTCTCTCTCTCTCTCTCTCTCAATCTCAGACACCTTAAGCTCTCTCTCTCTCTCTCTCTCTCAATCTCAGACACCTCAAGCTCCGTCTCAATAGCATCTCGAAGCTCGACCAAAGCCATCTCTTCCTTTTCTGGTTGAGGTATTGGCTTTGTTTGTCTCTCACTCTTTCGCTGAGATATTGCAGTGAAATTTTAGTTTTGGTATTTGATCTCGTCGAGAAAAGAGACTAGTTTTGGCGGTGTTAGACTTAACACCTGAGGTAAATAAAGGCCATAACTAATACTAGGACATGGATAAGGTTTATTCATGTGAGCTTTGATGATCTAATCTACGTTCTTGTTTGTCCTCAAAGAGATATAACTGGCACTGTCTTTGTTGATGCTTAAGGTTTGTGTAAAGTTGTGTATGAATATGTTTTTCTGTATATGGCTTTGATTGTGTGTCTCTAAAGTGATCTGATAGAGTTTATTTTTGGATTACGTGGTTAATATTTTGTTTTTAGCTGATCAATATCTCATAAAGCGTTGTTCATTTCCTTAATGATTACTTGTTACGATGCTTTGTTCGGTTCTCTTTGTTTAGCTCTTAAATCTTCTAGTTTTAAGACATGGGTTGTGTGATAACTAGTAAACAAGTGGTTTTGTTTCTGTCTGTTCTTCATGCGTTTGGTTCTGATTGTTTTTTTTTGTTGTTTGTCTTGACTAGCTTTAAAGTTCACTTCTGATATTTGATGGTTTGTGATCTAGTCCGTCAAGGGGTTTAGTTTTGATCAGGTCTCTATTATAATGGAATTAATGGTTTTATGTTATGTTGTGCCTTTAAACTGGTTTGATAATGATCATTGTCATTGTCTTTTTTTGATGCTTAAGCTTGCGTAAGGCCGTTGTTTATTTGAGTATATATACTAGAGTCTTTGCCATGTCTTTAATGTTTATTTGAGTATAGATAGGTTTAATATAATGGTCTTAAGATAATGTTCTATATTCTTATTTGTTTGCCTTATTATTGTCTTTTTTGCAGGCTCTCTCATCTCAAACTCTCACTCTCAAAGCTCAGACCCTCTCAGGATCAGACCCTCTCAGGATCAGACCCTCTCAAGCTCTCTCTAGAGGTATGAGTTGATATTTTTTGGTGTGAAGAACGTTATAAGTATTTGTTCAGGGTTTTGTGATCTTTCTGAATGTGTGTCATGATGATCAATGTTTGAATGTGTGTCTTAATGAATGTTTTGTTTCTTGATGTTATTTTGTCTCTTGATAATTAGTTTGGTTGCTCAGAGAACATTAATAATCAGGTTACAATAACATGTTGTGTCTTGTAATGAATCATATATGTTGTTGCGTGAAATGTATGTAGCTTTGTGTCTTGATCATTTCCTTGTTAATTTAGCACTTATTTACATGTTGTTTGGTGTTGATGATGATTTATTCAATGCTTTTGTAGATGTTTTAAAGATGGACATTGGAAGATGAGGATGGTGATTATAATGATGAAATTGATTTGTTTGATGTGGCTATTACTGAGAGATTGAGTCATAGAACAGACCGAGGAGAAGGATGGCGTCATGTTCAACAACTAATGTATGAATCTGATCTGCAATGCTATGACATTTTTTGAATAAATCAGATAACTTTGAAGCTTTGTGTAAGATGCCAACTAAGCGATATGGATTGAAAGAGTCTCACAATGTTTACATTGAGGAATTTGTTGCGATGTTTCTCGAGGTTGTTGGTCAAGATAAGGCTAAGCGGGATATTGGTGTAAGGTATCAAAGATCATTGGATATTTTACAAAGGAAGCTTGATGAAGTCTTGAGTGCTCTTCTCAAGTTTGCAAATGATATATTAAGACCACAAGAAGGTGAGTTTGCAAGAGTAAATCATGTTTTGAGGAATGATGATTGGTATTGGCCTCACTTCCGAGATTGTATTGGAGCACTTGATGGAACTCATGTCCCAGTTCGTCCTCCAAGTGAATGTTCTTGCTATATGTAACTCCAAGATGAATTTCATATATGCATATCTCCGTGTACCTGGTATAGCACATGATACGAAGGTCTTGACTCATTGTTCGAAGAATGAGGCTTCTTTCCCACATCCTCTTCTTGGAAAATATTATCTAGTTGACTCCGGATATCTGACCAAAACAGGGTATCTTGGTCCGCATCGTAGTATGAGATATCATCTTGGTCAGTTTGCTAGAGGAGGACCACCAATTAGTGCAAGAGAGTTATTCAACCGAAAGCATTCAGGTCTGCTATCAGTGATTGAGAGGAAATTTAGAGTATGGAAAGAAAAATGGAGTTGTTTGGATCGTAAGCATCCAAATTATGGTCTTGCCAAATGGATTAAGCTGGTAACATCGACGATGGCACTACACAACTTCATACGTGATTCACATCGGGAAGCTCGTGATTTTGTACAATGGCAAAGTGATAGTGATGAAGAAGAAGGTTATGCTGATGATGATTAAGAAGAAGAAGAAGAAGAAGAAGGTGATGATGATGATTGTGGTGGTCAACATGTTTTATATGAGCCGACCAGTGATAGAGCGATGGAAGCTTTGGGTAAGAACATCACAGAAGAATATGGTAGAGTTTGTTTACCGTATTGAACGTTTTAGTTAATGAATTGTTTTTGCTTATAACTTTGATTATAAGTTGTGTGTGATATAGAAATATTTGTTTTATTTATTTAAGACTTAATGTATTATTTAATTTTTGTTTATGATAAAAATGTTGTTAAATTTGTAAAATTAACTAAAAATTTATTACCAATTAAATATATTTATTTCAAAATACAATTTTAATTTAAACTACATTTTATTTATTTTAAATATAATTTTACAAATTCATAAATTAATATGTGAACTAAATAAAAATTGTGTCTGCTAAATGAAAAGAACTAAATTTACTTCCTACTTCCTACATCTGCGTCAATGTCCACTATCTTCGAATTGAACAACAAGTTGTGGTTGCGGGTGAGTCTGCGATTGCGTATGTAAAATAAACAACAACAAACGAACAAACATAACCGCAGATTCAGCCGCAGCCGCAGAAAGCTGCAGTAACCAAACAAACAATTCAATTCGGTAAAACCGAACCAATTAAAACCGAACCGAACCGAAATAGAGAAAGTGGTTTGGATTTGATAGTACCGAATAAACCGAATGGATGTTACATTTGAAAAACCGCGGTATATGGATATGGTATGGTATATAAACCGATCAAACCAAATAAACCGAAGAAACCGATTAACTAAAATATATTTACATATATATATATATATATATATATATATAATTATAATTATATGCATATTTTATAATAAAATTAATAATACATATATTCTTATTTATGAATTTGATATTCATATTTAAAGCTACTTGTTTTATTAATTTTTCTTTTTTCTAAGTTCGAAAAATTCTCACTTTCGTCAAATTAAATAATATATTTTTATTGGTTAATATTTGTGTTAAAATATAGTTATTTAGTAATATTATGATATTAATATTTTTCTGATTTTAGTGTTAGTAGTAAAAAGAAAAGAGAGATATTATATTTTTAATTAAGAGTACCGAAAATACATATTTGATTTTAATAAATATGATTTTTAATTATATAAACTAAAATTTGTCAGAAAAAGTAAATATAATATGGTCTTTGGTATAAAACCAAATAAACCGAAAACAGCTAGTATATAAACCGAACAAAAAAACATTAGATATGGCTTTAATATGGTTGCTGATTTTTATAAACCGAAAAAACCAAACCGAAGCCGGACCGAAATCCAGATTGAACAGGCCTACAGTAATGATATAGCATATCTAGAGAGAATAAATTATCACCTTCATAGTCATAGAGAGGCTTCTCGCCAAGCAATAGTTGTGAAACTTATCAAAAAATGTAAGGAACAACCTTATATCAATCCGCAAATCAGGGTATAACTTGTTTGAAACAAGCCTTGCAGTTTTAAATACACTACAAGAAAAAGTCGTATTGATAACATATTATTAGAGCATTGATTTTCAATCTGCTATGAAAGACCAAGATTCGATTTTGGTACATATTAATAGCACTTTCTTACTGCTCTCGTGAAATATTAGTAAGCGGGATTAAAAAAACACGCGAACTACGTATACTTAGGTAAAATTTCGTGAGCCTGAAAGACCAAAGTGTTTCCCTCTTAACAATGACACTTTAAGTACTTAAGAATAAAAAAAAATTCGATCGACATTAGAAAGAAAGGGGGAAAAAAGGAGAGAACTCTCTCTACAGAGAATCCCTAATCTCCCGACGACGGAAATCTCAGGTGACACCGTCAAGGTCGATTTCATGCTCAGTAACTGGTGATATTCTTTGGCGCAACTCGATTTGAGGAGGATTGAAGGTCAAATCAAAGGTAGAGATTTAGGACTTAGTTTCTTCGATCTTAAAATTAAGAATTTTTCACATGCATTTTGTATTTATATCAGACAGATTTATGTTCTTTTTCAATTAAAGTTCATAACTTTTGCATGGATTTCTTCTTAAAATCAAACTGATTTATCTTTTGTTTTGTTACAGATTATTTCCAGCAATCGTGTTTCTCTCTTGTTCTAACCAGATCACATATTATTTCCAGCAATCGTGTTTTACTCTCGTTCTAACCAGACAACAGGTTGTTTCCCTCGTGCTTTTTCCTTTGTAATATGTTCATCAGTTTTGTTATTAGATGACTTTGGTGTTGATTTTATTTCTGTTTGCTTCTTGTTGTTTGATTAGTGACGGAATGTTCAACTATTGTATTTTGTTTGTTTGTCATTCTATGTTATTGTGTTATGTACTCAACATTGACAATTTTTCACCCTTTTATTTGTAATTTTGTGTTTTATTTCGAATATTGTCTTCTATTTGCCACTCTGTTGCTTGTTCTTACGGTTTTCAGTAAAGATAAGTGAAAGAATGTTAGAGAAGGCGTGGGTTCATATGTTGAGGTATGAAAGTAACATATACAAGTATCTTTTTACTTGGGGATTGTACAGGCTACTGATTTATTTTGTTTTGTTTTGTCAATAATCACAGAGTTGATCCTTCTTATGAGAGAGGTGCTTGGAACTTTGTCCAAGCTGTGTCTGCGAGTAAAGGGGATGTTCAGTTCATTATCTGCCCTTGCACAGACTGTCGGAATGTAGATCGTCATTCAGCTACAGATATAGTTGACCATCTTGTGAGAAGAGGAATGGATGAGGTTTATAAGCGGCGTAAGGTTTGGTTCCACCATGAAGAAGTGGAGTCAGTGGCTGAAGGTGGAGTGAAAGTTAATCAGTGGAATAAAGAGGTTGTTGGGTTATTCAAAACCGCTGAGAACTTAGATGAAGAGATGGCTACTGCACGTGACTATGGTGGCATGGCAGAGGAAAATGACATGAAAGAAGATGAGTTCTTGGCGAAGATAGCTGATGCTGAAACTCCATTATATCCAAGTTGCGCAAACCATAGAAAGCTTTCTGCAATCGTGTCACTATTTAGACTGATGACTAAGAATGGCTGGTCAGACAAGATCTTCGACGATCTATTGGAGACATTGCCCCAGATGTTACCAGCAGATAACGTTCTTCATTCGTCATTGTACGAAGTGAAGAAATTCCTGAAGTCTTTTGATATGGGTTATGAGAAGATTCATGCATGTGTCAATGATTGTTGTCTATTTAGAAATAAGTTGAAGAAGCTCGATAATTGTCCTAAATGCAAGGCTTCAAGGTGGGAGATTAATCTGCATAATGGCGAGGTCAAGAAAGGTGTCCCACAGAAGGTATTAAGATACTTTCCAATAATCCCAAGGCTGAAGAGGATGTTCAGGTCTCAAGAAATTGCAACAAACATAAGGTGGCATGCTTGTAACAAGAGCAGTGACGGGAAACTCAGACACCCTGTAGATTCTATGACATGGAAACAAATGGATGCCAAATATCCCACATTTGCTGCTGAAGAAAGAAATATACGGTTGGGGCTTTCCACGGATGGCTTTAATCCTTTCAGCATGCAGAATATCAAGTACAGTTGTTGGACGGTGCTGCTAGTGAACTACAATTTGCCTCCTAATCTATGTATGGCGAAGGAGAATACCATGCTAACTTTTCTCATTCCTGGTCCACAACAGTCGGGTAACAGTATTGACGTCTACTTAGAACCCTTAATAGAGGATCTGAACCAGTTGTGGAGCAAAGAAGAGTCTGCATTTGATGTGTTGAGTAATTTTGTCTTTACTCTCAAAGCAATGCTGCAATGGACTATTAGTGATTTCCCTGCCTATGGAGATATTGTTGGATGCAAAGTGAAGGGGAAAATGGATTGTCCTGTATGCGGGAAACACACTGATAGTGTGTGGATGAAGTTCTGCAGACACTACAAGAAAACACATGATTAACGAGGCCTCATTTCCTCGTTAATTCCTCGTAAAAGAACTATAACGAGGAATTAGCGAGGAAACCCGTTTCCTCGTTAAACGTTCGTCGTAAATCATATTTCCTCGCTATTTCCTCGTAAAATAGCGAGGAAAGTATTTCGTCGTAAAGTGGAAATACCAGGTAAAGTTTCCTCGTAAATACCACGTAAGCTTTCGTCGTAAAAGACTCGTAAACATTTCGTCGTAAAAGACTCGTTAAATATTCGTCGTAAATACCTCGTTAATTTCCCTCGTACTTTCGACGTAAATTATTGTCGTTATTTTCACGCAAAGTTTCCACGTAATTTACTCGTTAACTAACTACGTATTTACTTCGATTTGTTATATTTTCCAGAAT
>JABAYD010006758.1:0-16157 GCA_014822095.1 Diplotaxis tenuifolia | reverse complement strand
TCACACGAGCTCAACGTTGACCCGACCTTCAAGCCCGTTCGACAGAAGAGACGAAAGCTCGGGCCAGAGCGTTCCAAGGCTGTAAATGAAGAAGTCGACAGATTGCTGGTGGCAGGGTCAATCTCGGAAGTGCGTTACGTCGATTGGATGGCCAACCCTGTCGTTGTCAAGAAAAAAAACGGAAAGTGGCGCGTCTGCGTGGATTTCACCGATCTTAACAAAGCGTGCCCGAAGGACAGTTTTCCCTTGCCGAGCATTGACAGGCTCGTCGAGTCTACCGCCAGCAACGAGTTCATGTCGTTCATGGACGCCTTCTCGGGATATAACAAGATATCAATGCACCCGGACGATCGGGAGAAGACCGCGTTCATCACGGAAAAGGGAACCTTCGCCTACAACGTGATGCCCTTCGGCCTAAAGAACGCTGGAGCGACTTACCAACGCCTTGTCAACTGAATGTTCGCGGATAAGTTGGGCGAAACAATTGAGGTGTACATTGACGACATGATGATTAAGTCGCGCCAAGCTAAAGACCACCCAGTTCATTTACAGGCATGCTTCAAAACACTGAACGAATACGGCACGAAGCTCAACCCCGCAAAATGCACATTCGGAGTAAAGTCGGGCGAATTCCTCGGATATATCATCACGCAACGCGGTATCGAAGCCAATCCCAAACAGATCTCAGCGATTCTCGACCTGCCGAGCCCAAAAAATGGCAAGGAAGTGCAGTGTCTCACAGGACGAATCACGGCACTTAACCGCTTCATTTCTAGGTCAACCGACAAGTGCCTCTCATTCTACGAGTTCTTGCGCGGTAACAAGCGATTCGTTTGGGACGACAAGTGCGAAGAGGCATTCACTCTGCTTAAAGTATACCTGACTACCCCGCCGGTGCTAGCGAAGCCGGAAACCGGCGATACGCTCTACTTATACATCGCGGTCTCGACAACGGCGGTCAGCAGCGTCCTTATCAAGGAGGATCGAGGCAATCAAAAGCCGATATTCTATACCAGAAAGCGCATGACCGAACCAGAGACGCGTTACCAGACGCTCGAAAATATGGCCCTGGCGGTCGTTACCTCGGCAAGGAAACTCCGTCCCTATTTCCAATCTCACACAATCGAGATATTGACGAACCAGCTACTCCGAACCGTAATGCACAACTCCATCCAATCCAAGCGTCTTTCAAAGTGGGCAATTGAGCTGAGTGAGCACGACTAGCAGATTTCATGGTCGAACTACCTCCAGAGTTAGAACAAGATCTCCTCTTCCCCAGTCAGAACTAGATCCTCCATGTAGACGGATCCTCCACGAACAAAGGATTTGGAGCAGGAGTACAGTTGCAATCCCCGACCGGCGAACTAATAAGGCAGTCATTCCGACTGGGATTCACGGCCTCGAACAACGAAGCAGAGCTTGCAGTTGGTCACGAGCCAGTTCAGCGGAGACTACGACACTCGGAATGAGCGGATGGACGCCTACCTGAAAGTCGTGCGAGATCTCGCCAGTGAATTCGAGTTCTTCGAACCAATTAAGGTTCCCCGCGGGGAGAACGTATGCACAGACGCACTCGCAACCCTCGGTAGCAAGCTCAGTAATCAAGTCCAACGAACAATCCCTATACACCAGATCGAGAAACCAAGTATCGACGCTCCCGACCAAGAAGCATCCAAAGAGTCTGACCTCGTCCTCGCAGTTCAGTCGACCGAAGAGGTCGTACCGGACTGGCGCACCGAGTTCATCGACTTCCTTGCCAACGGCACACTCTCCTCTGATAAGTGGAAGGCCAGACGTTTAAAAGCAAGAAGCGCGAACTACGTAGTCCTTGATGGATTTATCCATCATTGGACCGTGAGTAAAGTCCTTCTCCGTTGTCTACATGGTGAGGAAACCTACCTCGTCATGGCCGAAACCCACGAGGGAGCAGGAGGTAATCATTCGGGCGGCCGAGCTCTCGTCCTTAAGGTGAAAAGCCTGGGCTTTTACTGGCCAACGATGGTCTCGGATTGTGAATCATATGCGCGAAGATGCGACAAATGCCAGAGGCATGCATCGACGATTCACTGCCCAACCGAGATGCTCCGAACAATGACAGCACCTTACCCGTTCATGCGATGGGCAATGGATATCGTCGGCCCGATGACCCCGTCTCGCCAGAAGCGCTACATCCTCATCCTAACCGATTACCTCACAAAATGGATCGAGGCCGAGTCTTACGCCAACATTACCGAGAAAGAGGTCTAGAAATTTGTCTGGAAGAACATCATCTGCCGCCACGGCCTCCTTTACGATATCGTGACAGATAACGGCGCGCAGTTCGTTTCTCATCAGTTTCGCGACTTCTGCTCGAAGTGGAGAATCCGCCTCAATACATCCAGTCCCAAGTACCCGCAGAGTAATGGCCAGGCAGAGTCGTCGAACAAAACCATCATCGATGGAATCAAGAAACGACTCGATCTCAAGAAAGGTCGCTGGACAGACGAGCTAGACGGCGTCCTTTAGTCGCATAGGGCGACCCCGCGCGGAGCGACCAAGGCAACGCCTTTCTCTCTCGCTCACGGAGTCGAGGCCATGGCCCAAGCCGAGGTCAACGTTGTTAGTCTACGCCGATCAAGGATGCCCACGCACGTTGAGTTAAACAACGACATGCTCCTCGACGCCCTGGATGCTATCGAAGAACGACGGGACCAAGCCCTCCTGCGCATTCAGAACTACCAGCATCAAATTGAAACCTACTAAACAAGAAGGTCCGTTCCCGACCATTCGAGCTGGGAGACCTCGTCTTACGGAAGGTCTTCGAGAACACGAAGAAGCCAAACACTGGAAAACTCGGTGCGAACTGGGAAGGACCCTACAAGATAATCAAGATCGTCAAGCCAGGAGTCTATCATCTTGAGACTTCGTTCGGAGAAGAAGTTCCACAAGCTTGGAACTCAATGCATTTACGACGTTACTACGCCGAGCAATGAACTCGTTCTCGTTCAAGAAAAAAAAAACCCAAAAAAAAGTATAAAAAAAAATTGGGTTAATGACTTTTCTGTCACTTTAACCCGTCGAGTTAATGACCATTCGATCAATTTAACCCGTAATCGAGTGAATGCGCATTGCCGCCACTTTCACTCACCGAGTAGATGAGCCGTGCATGCCACTTCTACTCGGACAAAACGAACTACGAATGGCTTGATCCCCTTATAAGGGGTACGTAGGCACCTCCCCGCGAGTTCAGCCATAGCACCAAACAAATCTCATCCTAAGCCGAGCTAACGCCCCGGCCTCTCAAACGCGAGAGTGCATCGTAAGCGGCGCACTAGCACTCGCACAAACTCATCGAGTAAGTCTTGATCAGATAGTAACCCGATGAACCCCGCTCGCCCGCGATCCGTCTCGAGCTAGCGAAGAGTCGATAATTTTCTGTTTCGCGATAACTTTTGGAACGGGGACTGGCCACCCAATGTTCCACCTTGTTACTTCGCGACTACACGAAATTACTTATCGGTCTTAAAGTCCTCTCACGGCCCGGTTCAACGCAACCTAAAATCAGTCCAGCACCCGTGACGATAGCTAAAGGTTGAACCTTCGGTCCCGAGCCCGTACATTCGTACCGAGTCTGCGACCTACGGTGACACCGAGCCAATATGGAACACTCATCGAGTCCCGACCTCAGAACAACTGATCATTCAGATTTGTTCAAGTTAGCATCAGGACTCCGCAATTCAACTAACCAGTCTACTTCAAGTCGTCCCGACGACTCGATGGGCTAAAAAATAAATCAAAAGGAACAAACAAACCTTCACAGCAAGATAAGAAAGGCAAGTCAAAGGAGATTTGATTTAAGCAAAAGTCTTAAGTATTTACAATATCTCCACCAACGGAGTAAGAAAAACTACAACAAAAGGAGACAAAGGGCCTCAGTCCTTCGACACGGCCGGATCTCCCTCCTTGCGGAGGGCATCCTCAGCCGGATCTTCTTCCTCACGGGCTTGGGAAGCACGGGTCGAAGAAGTCTACAAAGCGGGCTCCCGCTGCTCATCCTCGGCTCCCTCCTAACGGTCGCCGCCTTGGTCGGTCACTTCGGCCTCAAGCTCATCCTCGACGTAGGGCGTATCGTACCCGGCTTCCATCCATGTGAGCAGCGAGTCATCAACGTACTCGGACGAAAGTACGAGCGGAGATAGCACATAGTCGCCCTCCACAGGTGTCCCGGGATCAAGCTCCTAAGCGGCCGCCTTCTTCACTATAGCCTTCTCCTTGAAGAAGTCAATCCTCTCCTGAGGAATACTCTCGCCTTCCTCCCTCATCAGCTCCAGGCGCCTCCAAGTCCCGTGAGCTTGGCTCCAAATGCACCGAGCGTCATCAAACTTGTCGAGCTTCTCTTCGCTCTCGCGAAGCCGCTTGAAGTGGGCTTCAGCCTTGGCAGCCATCGCCTCGCGAGTCCTGAACCGCTCGCGTGTAACTTAGAGAACCCGAGCTTTCTCAGAGGACTCTTGCTCTCTCTTCAGCTCTTTGAGAAGCTTGGCGTTATCTTCTTTGCACTGGAGCTTCTCCGCCTGTCGTTCTTCCGCAGCTGCCCTCACGGCCTCCAGCTCCCTGGTGATCTCCTCAAGCCTCCGAGCTTGGGCCTCAGCCTGGCTCGTAGCCTCGGCCTTAGCCTTCTCTGCTTCCTCCATCCGAGCCGCGAGCTTGGCAGCCGTTGCCCTCGCCGCTTTTTTCTTGTCAATGACGCTTTCCAGGCGCACGTACGTCTGATGGAGCTCATTATCGTACCTCTCCACCAGGTCGTTCAGCTCGTTGTCAACCTGTACGAGTAAAGGAAGTAACGAACCAAAGCTACTAAAATAAAATTGCTAAAGAAACAAGGTCTAGTTTACCTCACGACGAATTCGGGCGACCTCGAGGTAGTCGCTCGCAAAGTAAAGACCACTAGCCTCCGGAAGAATCCTAGGCTCCAAGTCCTCGGTGTGACCTTCATGATCATCCTGCGGAGCAGATTCTTCAGCAGCGGGAGGCTCGTGTCCCGCATCCTCCGCAGCCTCAGTTGGGGGGACCTCGGCTGGAGGGACCTCGCCAACCGACCGGTTCTCCACCACCGGGTCGGACCTCTTCTTCTTCTTCCTCTTCTTCTTCTGCGAGGCTCCTTCCGGGTCAACAGGACCTGCATTGGAGCTCCCACCAGCGACTTCCTGATCCCTCCTCCTCATTTTCCTTGACTCCTCTCTCGCGAAGGAGCAGCTGTTGTCTGAACGACGTCTGCGGCCTCACACTCGTTGGACCGATTCTTGGACTGACCCGAGCGGGACCTCGTCCGGGTGCTTCGCGAGGAAGCTTTATCCCCAGCTACGACATTCCTAGAAGGACGTCAAACGCTACCTGCAGCTGATCCTGTCCCGTCGAGTCCAAAACCGTCGATCAAATTCATCAGATTGGCGGCTTGCGAGGTTCCACCTATCGAGCTTCCCCCTCTCGAAGCCCTTATCTCGTTGGTGATGTCAGGGAGATCTTTCATCTTGAGTCTCCTGTCGATCTGTCTTTCTTCCTCTTCCGAAAACAGATGAGCCCTCTTCTTACCCGGATGAATTCGAGCTACAGGCGCAGGACCTCGTGACCTGCCCAAGTGTTAGCTCGTTCGAAGCAGAAAGACAAACTTAAAAATAATCTGAAGACTTACTCCGGTTGACGCGGTCTTGCGCACGCAGAATCCTCTCCTCGCTAATATCATGCCACTTGCGATAACCTAACTCAAGCAACTTCTTGGCGGTAGACAGGAAATGATCTGGGACTTCGGCGTCGGTCAAGTAGTAGTTCGGGTGGTAAACTGCACGTAAGCAAAATAGGAGTTAGAATAAGCACGAAAGATACTGATCAAGACGAGCTAACTACCGGCTTCGCTATTCCAGTAGGTCCTAAACTCATCGCCAGGAGGGTCAACGAACGCGAACTGGTCGGATTTGACGAAGAAGTACCACCGATTCGAGTCCTGAGTCTTGTCCGGGTGGCCAGTGATGATGTTATACCGTTGTCGCATCCTAATCGACCAGTGTCTGTGACTGCCCTTGGAGATCCCACTCAGCTGTTCGAACGCGTACACGCAGAGGGAGACGTCGATTTCTGCCGCTATCACCATGAGTGCCACCATGGTCCGATACGCTCCATTCACCATCTGGCGTATGGCGAGGTCCCGACGCGAAATGTACGAAGTAACGAGATGCAGAATCGGGAACCAGATCTTGGTGTCGCCCTCGAAGTAAGACTCATAGACGCACTGATATCCTATCGGAGGCGACCAAGGTCGTTGATCCTCGGTAGGAATCAGGTACGTCACGCCAACCACGTTGCGAGCAACTAGTAGGGCCTCCACCGACTTAATGGTCGACCAAGTGCTCTCCGCATTAGGCCAAGACTGCGCATCGGCGGGGCGCAGCTTGTCAGGTGTAATTGCGGGCTCCCGCTCAAAGACCCCCGTGCCAAAATAGTGTGTCGGAACCTTCGGGCGGAGATCATCGTCCACCAATCGGATCTTTCGTGGAGGACGCTGAGCGCGAGGTCGCCTGCCTCGAGCCCGACGAGGTTGCGCGCAAGCTCCCGGCTCCTCGACCCTCACACTTGACTGAGTACGAGTGGCAGACCCGCCGGCAGATCCGACAGAGGATGCGGTGCGGACTGGCGACTCAACCCTTGAAGGAGATGGCGACCCACGACGTCTCGTCAGAGGAACATTCAATATCTCTGCGGCCGCGTTCCCATCGTCGTCACCCCTTTACATCCGCTCTAAATCCACTATTAAAGCACGCTGCGCCATATCTAGCCCGGCGTGGTCCATCAGTGAATTCCTCCTCGCTAGACTCAAGTCGTCTAGCGGTTCACCAGACGTCTTGTCCCTCGCAGGACTGGACAAAATGGCGATTTCTTTCCCTTTCTCTTGGCGAGTTAACGGCCGTCTCGGAGATATCGTTTGATCAAACACTATATATGCTACAAATCTACAATCTAGAGAGAGAAAGTAGAGAGAAGGGAGAGGGAGTACCTTTGTAAGCGAAGAAGTGAGGAGAATGACAGAGGGAGAAGTTTATATAGGGGAAAAGCAGCGCAACTCCCCAGAGCATTAATTAGGTCTAGATGGGCCTAAATTCGAAGGCAACTGTTCATCTTCCGACCTAATGGGCCTCAAATCTCAATTGATCGCCCATCTCCGCGCGACTGTTCACCTCCTCGCGACTGTTCATCTCCCGAATTAATGGGCTTCCATTCAACAGGGCCGCATTAATTGATGCGACGGTTCACCTCCTCGTGACGATCCATCTCTTCTCCTGCTGATCAAGTCACGTTCGGATCGAAGGCGAGATCACGACTCAGCAAACATGCAAGACCAAACTCCGAGCTGCCGACCCTACTATTCAGTGAACCACACGATCAAAATCCACCCCGACTTATGCCGTAACTCGGCAGCGGATCTGGGGGACTTACTGTAGGAGGTGGAATATGATTCCTCCCAAAGCCCACTAAATAGTAGACTCGGCCCATCCGGGCTCCGGCCCAACAAGGCAATTTCCGCTAATCAGCCACTAAACATGCCTAACTCGCCTAATCCCCGAGATTAGACGAGTTAACGACGTTTAGGCTACATCCCATTCCGGTGGGCCGACCAAGGTCCATTGGCGAAACCCCTCCGTACGAGCGACCTCGTTGCTAGGACAAGGCAGCTAGATCTAGGGTTTACTCTTTGTACCTTTTCTCCGACTTGTACGGCACGGCTAAGCTCCTAGAGCGACGCGCGACCCGCTCTCTTATTTCCTCTTTTGTAATCACTCTTTCTTAATAAAAACGCCCTCTTTTCGCCATTTATAGCATAACGCCTTTGCAAGTCCCACTGACGAGTTCTGTCACCTCGTATTTACTGATCAGAGACCTAACTCGCCTCGAACAAGAGACAATTGAAGAGCTTTTGATATAATTTTGTCACTCAAGATAGAGCTCCTCTTTTTAATTTATTTATATGCATGTATAATATAATCTTCTTAAGCCTTGCTGATTAGTAGTGAATTGCCATAGGCAATCAAATCTTCTGAAACCGGTGCTTCGTTTATTAGGTTTCTGTAGCTTTTGGTGCCACAACATCCTTCAAGAAGGTATAAATCATCTTTAAATTTCCTTATATGTTTTTCTGCTCACGCCTAATCAAGTAGTGAACATCTCTTTAGATGTCGTAAGGGAAGTGCTGAAATTGTCATGAACTTTGATGATTTGGGTCCCTCATGCGAATGCTCTTATGGCCATGACTCTGGAGTGAACAATACTCTAAGAAACTTCCATATATGTGGAAAGTATCTCACACGTGGATATTACGTGAGTGCTCCTAACATCCCAAAGGTAGATTATCCACGTCTTTTCTCATCTAACAAGTTTTATGTGTGTTTCAACTAACCAGCATGAAAGGCACGTGATGTCGTCTTGTGGCTGTGGAGCACACACAAGAAGGCCAACGAGAGCCTCAAGAAGGACGAAGAGTCTCTCGGAACAGGAGACCCCAAGTTCCCAAAGATGATATGGCCACCAAAGCAGCTTTTCCCATCATGTTATCTTTCTAGCACCGGGAATAACATTGACGGGGATTACGATGAAGTCTACAAGTTCTTGAAGGAGTACTAAGGAGAGAAACTGGTGTCTTCTTACGAGAAAAAGAGTGAGGGTGTGAGTAAGGAGGAGGTGGTGGTGGTTGCAGCTGGAGAAGAGATGGCGGTGCCTACAAACGCACTAGAATTTTAATGATCCTTTGTCTTTTTCTGCAGTCGATTAATTTAGTTTTGTAAGTCATTCAAATGTTGATTCAAGTTGACGTTTTCCTACTGAAGAACATGAAATTTTCCAAGATATATGGGTCTGATGCACGTTATTAACAAACCGTAATAACATAAATAGCTAAGGCAATTTGATTCTTTTAGGGATTATATCAAACTCTCCATTGATAACGGTAAGTGTTTAATTAATTTTAATTAACTAATTTAATTAGTTTTTAATATTTTACCTCCAATTATAGTATTATATTTATGCTATTATTTAATTACAGCATTTTTAAAAAGCCATGAAAACAACTATCATACCACGATTTAAATATTATATAATATTAAGTATCTCTACTTATTTTTACATATTAAAATAATATTCTAGATCAAAATTAAATTATCAGTTTTCAATTATTACACGTAAAAAAATATTACTAAGCACGTTTTTTTTGAAAATGGGTTTTTATAAATTAAGTAGGTTACTGGAGTACTTTTTCATTTCGTGAATTTATTCGAGATGAGATTTCGATCTTTTGAACTAAGATATTTTATGGTATATACATAATTATATTTTTTACATAACTCTAAAATCTCGAACTTGATTCTTCATATTTTATTAGTTAATGGTGTTACATATAACAGAAACATATTTGACAATAATATAAATTTCATGGTATATTGAAGATAATTATATAACCAAATTACCCATTAATACCAATGAATTATATTCAAATACTTACTTCAAACTGAAAATATAAAAAAATCAAATTTAAAAATTAGTTAAATATACAAAAATTCGCATGCAAATAAAAATGTTAGACGTAACAAATTTAAATATATTATCCGTGTGTAGCCAACAAAACTTAAGCAACAATGGATTGTATCGGTTCTATTGGATAACTAAAAATCGACATGATTATGTTAGAGCCATAAAATAGTAGTATAACATCATTTCTTATATGAAATATTTTTTCATGTTTAGAGTGAAAGTTGTAAGCACAAGTTGTGAAATGTGTTATATTTTTCTAGATGACATGCATTTAGATGAATTAAAGACACTAATAAATAGTATTTAAATATACACTGAAACAGTTTTAGTACCATAATTCTTGAAAACACATGTAGTGAAACTATAGTCTTTTTCACGTACGTCTTCATGCTTCTGAGAATTGATAACACTATATACATTGACATATCAAAAACTAATTAATCAATTAGAAAGTAGAACTAATATTTAATATTTTATTGTTTCAAAATCTATTTTAGTATCTTTTGTAGACAATTATACACAATCATGAAAATGAGTATTTTATATTTATAATGATTGGGTATTAGATCTATAAATTAATATTATAGAACATAAATGATATTCACAAATTTTTGGTTTATTATTATTTCAACTAGTTATTTAAATACATAAGTTGGTAACAAAATATAGACTATTATACAATTTCAGTCAAAAATCTCAACCCATGAAAGTTTATATACTAGATTATCATTTCATTTTAATTTAAAAACAAGAAATTCTCAAGCTCAAATGACTATCTTTTCTTAAATGTATAATTATGGTGGTCACACAAATTTCTATGTCTTTGTTATAAAGTTATATTTTGATATATTACATGCATACAATTTGGTTCACATTGCATAGTCTTTGGAAACTTGAAAAAAAATTAAGATGGCAATTATTTTCTTTTTAAATGGTTAAACAATAAATAACAACTTTAGTTTAATATGTATATGGTTTTTGACATAAGTTCAGAATAAAAATATGTTTACTAAGACGATTTTGTTGTTTGTTATTAAAAGTGATGCTCTGTGACTGGAAGTGTTTTAAGACTGGAACCGAGTGGTTGGATCATGACTCTCTTTCTTCTAAATAATTTTGAGTTGTGCTAAAAACCAACATATTTTGTTTAAGAACCGGTTACTCGCTAAAACCGATGGTACAATATGATATTAAACCCTGATTTTTTTTTTCAAATTCAAGTTCAAAATGCAAATTTTAAAACAATTTCATAAAAATCTGTAGTTTTTAATATCTATTTAAATAAGTTATTTTCATTATATTTTATATTTTTTTGAAGTTTTCATTTTATTTCTATATCATTTTAGCTTCAAAAAATGATAAGAATCTCTAAAATAATTTTATAGTTATACATATATATAGATACTTAATTTAAAATTAAATTAAAATTTACAACCCAGTTGGACCACCAATTGGACCAGTGTGACCTAACTTCAATGTCAAGTTAATTTTCGGTTTGGTATTCAAAACATTGATGGAAAGGATAACTTAATATCATCCAATTTATAAATAAATAGAATTAATAAACGTTATTCATAATAACAAAATATATACAATCTTAAATTTATATAATATCATTTTAAATTTAAATAAAAGACAATTTATTTTATATACTTAATTTTCAGATTTTGATTGTGATTATTTTCTACCAAGATTTTGAAGATAGAAAATATAAAAATACAGATTAAAATATTACAGTAATTATTATGTAAGTTATTTATACCAAAAATAAAATGAGGGATCTGTTAAAAAAATCTATATTTTGTAAAAAAGTGTTCATTATTAGTATTGTTTTATGAAACTTTTACTTGCATTAACTATAATAATTTTATCAATTGTTATATTTATCTATTTAATTTAACATTTTATTGCTTTTGTTTTTTAATTATAAATTTAGTTATACATTATATTATATATCAAAATAATATAATTAGAAATTTTGTTTAACAGATTAGCCGTACGTAGTTCGGCCAAAAGATCTAGTTATGATAACGATCAATAAAGCTACCTTTCCTTGATACAAGTTAGATTCTTTGCTAGAGAAACCTAAAGAGAGAAGTATCGGCTGTATTTGTACTCTTGTTAAATTCATAAACTGTATATTTAGTATTTTTGAACACATCAGAATAATTTAATTGGGTTTTACGACAAACCTAATAAATCTAAAAATATAATTTTAGAGTAGATGAGATTGATGTTGAATAACGCCTTGAATCTGTTGAGTTTTAGTCTTTGAGGTCCTTTAGTGCTAGGGTTTTAGGGCACAAGAAACTACTATATATTTCTTGTATTTCCTCTAAATCTAGGTAGCAGACGTAATAGAGAGAAATCGGATATGTTCTTCCGGTAGACAGATCTCTGTAACTCTTCCATAAATAAAATATTCTCTTTATCCGTGGACATAACCGTTAGAGGAAAACCTTGTTAAATCTAGGTGTCTTTCTTTTCTGTTCATCTATTATGTTAATCTATTTCTTCTCACATTCGTCATAACAAACTGATATCAGAGCTTCATAATGAATTTGGTGAGAACATGCATGTGATGAACATTAAAATCGACAAGTTTACTAGTAGGAACAGTTTTAGTCTACGGCAAATTAAGATGAAAGCGTGGATGAAGCAACAAGGTCTTTGGACACCGTTTTCATGGAAGAAGGGTTGAACTTGTTATCACTGAGATGGAAGTTACTGAAGAGAAGGCGTATTCAATGATTTTGTTGTGTCTGGCAGTTGAGATCATCATCGAGGTTTCCGGTGTTGATGCTGTAGCTGATTTGTGGTTGAAATTAGAGAGTTTATACATGACGAAGTCTCTAACTAAGAAGCTACTTTTGAAACAATGTATTTTCGCTCTGAGTATGCAGAAAGGTACATAACTTCAGGATCATCTTGATAGTTTAAATTCTATTATGTTAGATTTAAGGAATATTGACGTTAAGGTGGAGGATGAGGATGTGGCACTGATTTTGTTGGTGTCACTTCCTAACTCCTATGAGAACTTTGTTCAGTCATTTATAGGAAGTAAGGATACAATGAGTTTGGAGGAAGTCAGGTCAGCACTTCATAGCAGGGAGTTGCGTCACAAGGCATCAAATTCTGGTACAGATGACCAAGCTTCTGGGTTGTTTGTAGGTGGTGGAAAGAACCTTGGTAAAGACAAAAGGTCGAAAGACAAAAGGTCGTTTACAAGGGGTCCTAAGCCAAATGATATTTGCAATTATTGCAAAGAGAAAGGGCACTGGAAGTCAGATTGTCCTAAAAAGAAGAAGCAAGCTGGTTCCGCTGTTGTAGCCGAGGATGAAGCTAAGTTTGATAATGATATTGAGTTGGTTGCTCATGGAAAAAACACATTCTACAGATATGTGGGTTCTGGACACAGGGCGCATCCTATCATATGTGTCCAAGGAGAGAATGGTTCTCAGAGTATGAAGAAGTGACTGGTGGTAAGATCAAGATGGCGAATGATTTTGCTTGTGATATTGCAGGAATCGGTTTCATCAAGCTCATGACACATGAGGGAAGAATCTGTACATTGACTGGAATTAGACATGTTTCATCTATGTCCAAGAACTTGATCTTAGTTAGTTAGTCTTTTGGATATCAGAGGTTTCAAGTATTCGGGTGGAGATGGGGTTCTGAACGTCTACAAAGGTTCAGTTGTGATTTTGAGAGGCTTCATTCATAGTACTTTGTATTTTCTGGACGGTTCTACGGCTTCAGTTTCAGCAAATGTTGCATCTCCAGAGGTTCGCGAGGAAGATATGGACAAGCTGTGGCATATGAGGCTTGTACATATGGGTGAGCGTGGGATGCATATTCTGTCGAAGCAGGATCTTCTTTGTGGTCACAAGACCAAGATTCTTGAGTTCCATGAGAATTGTGTGTTTGGGAAGCTGAATAGGAAGAAGTTCCCAAAGGTTGTTCATAAGACAAAAGGCACACGGGATTACATCCATTCAGATTGTTGGGATCCCTTGAAGGTGGAGTCGCTGAAAGGTCACATGTATTTTGTGTCAATGATCGACGATTATTCTAGGAAGACTTGGATAACATTAATGAAGCACAAAAGTGAAGTTTTCAACAACTCCAAGGAGTAGAAGATATTGGTGGAGAATCAAACTGAGAAGAAGATTAAAAGGCTTTGTACTGATAATGGTCTGGAATTCTGTTCATCAGAGTTCAATCAGTTTTGTAAGGATGCAGGGATTGTTAGGCATTATACAATCAGATATACACCACAACAGAGTGGTGTAGTAGAGAGAATGAATCATACATTGCTGGAGAGAGCGAGGTGCATGCTTTATAATGCTAGTTTAGAGAAGAGGTTTTTGGCTGAGACAGTCAATATGGCTTGTTATTTGATCAATCTAGGACCGCATACAGGGATCGAGTGTCAAATACCTAATGAGGCCTTGTCAGGCAGATCTGCTGATTACTCTATTCTAAGAGTATTTGGTTGCACAGTTTATTATCATGTTGATGAAGGAAAGCTGGAACCAAGAGCGAAGAAGGGAGTGTTTATAGGATATGGAGATGGTGTCAAAGGATGCAGAGTATGGTCTCCATCTGAGAAACGAGTTGTAATGAGCAGGAAATGTTGTGTTTGATGAAATTTCTATGTTCAAAGTTTCAGTTGAGTCCATTTCAGAAGCAGAGGAGGAGGATGTTAACAAGCAGGTGGAGCTGCATGAAGTGAAGTCGGACAATCTAGAATCAACTGATCCAGTGTCAGAGAGCAATTGAGTCACTCCAGACACAAGATCGGGCGATCGCATAGATCAATCAATCGATCCTCAAGAAGAGATCGGGCGATCGACGTCTGAATGAGTAACCTGAGTCTTCTAATTCTAGGAATCAACGTTTCGGTCTGAAAAACGCAGTATTGCTAAAGATAGACCAAGGAGAGTTGATGTCAGGCCACCAGAGAGATATCGGTTTGATGATATGGTGGGTTATGCACTACAAGTTGCAGAGGAAGTGGACACTTACGAGCCGTCTACACATAGAGAAGTTATTTCAAGTTATGCGTCTGAGAAATGGTTTGCTTCAATGGGAGATGAATTGGAATTCCATGAGAAGAATCATACATGGGATCTGGTCACACTATCCATGGGAGAAATTTTGTAACTTGCAAATGGATTTACAAGATAAAAGATGATGTTCTAGTTCCTGGTAAAGAAGATCATGTGAGCAAGTTGAAGAAGTCAAATTATGGACTTATGCAGTGTCCTAGAGGTGGTACAAGAGGTGTTACAGCTATCTGGTCAGTTTGGGTTACAGTAAGAGTCTTTATGGCTGTTGTATTTGCATGAGCAAGAAGGATGTTTCGTATATCTACTCGGTGTTGTATGTATTGTACAAGCTGATAGTTGTCAAGAAGATGTGTGATGTTCAGAAGCTGAAAGAGCTGTTGAATTCTGAGTTTGAGATTTTCTGGTACCTTAAGGGTACATCTGATGTTGGTCTTGTCTATGGAGACAAGGATCCAAGACTGGTTACTGGTTATTCTGATTCAGATTATGCAGGAGATGTGGACAGCAGGAAATCTGTGACTAGTTTACGTGCTGCTAAAGAGGCAATATGGTTGAGAGGATTGGTCAGTGATCTTGGTCTTCATCATGATCAGGCTATTGTGTTATGTGATAACTTGAGTGCTATCTGTTTAGCCAAGGACTAGGTTCATCATGAGAGAACCAAGCATATTGATGTAAGATACCATTTTCTGAGAGATAAGAAGAGGATTAAAGTGAAGAAGGTAGGAATAGCTGATAATCCTGCAGATATGTTCAATAAGCCGGTTCCTCAGAGAAAATTCGAGCATTATCTTGACTTACTAAACATCTCAAGCTGTTAATCTGGACCTGATAGACGCCTGGCCCAAGTGAGGGCATCTGGCTCTAAGGAACATCTAGTCCGACGGGACATATGACATCCGAGTTCGACGAAACATCTGAGATAAAGAGAGAGACTGGTATATCTGTATTCTGAGCACGAAGAAGTGCATTCTCGTATATATGGCTATGGAGGATTCAAGTCAAGGTGAAGATTTGTTGAATAATGCTTGAATCTGTTGGGCCTTAGTATTTGGGACTCATTAGTGTTAGGATTTTTAGGGCACAAAAAACCACTATTTCTTGTGTCTCCTCTACACTTAGGTAGCAACCGTAATAGAGAGAAGTCAGATACGTTCTTCATGTAGACAGATCTCTATAACTCCTTTATAAATAAATACTCTCCTTGCCCGTGAACATAGTCACTAGGGGGAATCACGTTAAATCTCTGTGTCTTTTTCTTCTGTTCATCTATTCTGTTAATCTGTTTTTTCTCGCATTCATCATATCAGTTGATCTACGGTCGGAATTGACCTACGGAGAGGTGAAGAGTACTTGCCAAAAATCGTTCAGGGAGAAATGATTTTAAAGAGATAAATTAGCGTTTTTACACTAATTAACGTGCAACTGTTACTAGGAAAATAATTTTAGGCGTAGTTGTTAAATAGCCATTTTCAAGTGAACATTTTTTCTGCCCGAGAGAGGCCTGCGACAGGGGGATCCTCTGTTCCCTTTCAT
>JABAYD010006752.1:0-14601 GCA_014822095.1 Diplotaxis tenuifolia | reverse complement strand
TTGCTCAATTTCGACATCCGAAAAATTTAATAGATTCATACTATTACTTTTTAGAATATATATAATGATTTGATGTTTATATATACTTTTATATATATAGGAGGGATATGTATTTTTCTTTATTATATATATATTATAGGTTTGTTGTTTCTGTTTTTTTTTTTTAAAAAAAATCAATCGTTAAAAAATGATTTAAAAATTGTTTCTTGACAAGCAAGGAAATGAAATTACCGCGATGAACAAACCTTATCGAACTAACAACCTAGTTTTTGAACAATACGAGTAATCTATTACAAGCAAAGAGATACGAGAGCAAAAACGCGGTAGTATTGGAGATTTCAAGACCTCTTTAGCATCATGAATTTGAGTCAATACGGGTTCATGAATCAAGCATATACGATACGGTAAGTTGCGGTAAATAATCAATCAAGCAACAAGACAGTCCGGTTTTAAAACAAAGTGATATTGAGTTCGTACAAGGTCAGGCCGGTTTCAAGTGATTGCCAATAAGCTCAAGTGTGATCAAGTTTTAAAACGTTCATAAGATAGTGACATTAATTCGTGAAAACACATTACAAGCAACACACATGAAGGTTTTCAAGGCCTTATGTATATTCGGGTTACTATCAACATATCTTGAGTACATTACAAGTAATACGAGCAACATATCTTGAGCAAAGTAATACGAATAGAGGTTTCAAGGCCTTCCGGTTTCGACATCAAATGATTTTCAAACAAGCAACGATAAGAGGTTTCAAGGCCTCTTATGGATTCATTTAACAACTCCCGAGCCGTGCAATGCAATCAAGTTCACGTTTTTAAGTTTCAAGCTATCAAGTTTGCGGGTTCAATGTCAAGCCGGTTTCAATACGATTTAATAAGCTCATGAGCAAGAAGAATCAGTGAATCAATTAAACACTACGATCAAAGCAACATAAGAGGTTTCAAGGCCTCGTTTCATGTCGTAAACGATATGCGTATGAGCCGAATTGAATACAATACGAGTTCATGTATATGCATAACAAGTACAAACTATTATGCAGTCGGTTTTCTATGTGCTTAACCTAGCAAAACGTCTCAAGTGATCTTTATACAACAAGGAGCCGGTTATATATTTAATAAAAAACGACATGATCAAGTTCAAAGTGATTGAGTTCAAGATTATCAAGTTCGAATTCTAACAAAGCGTAAGCTATCATGAGTAATACGATCTATATGAAAACAATAGTCAAACATGCTCTCGGTTTTACCTTTTAAACTTAGAGGTTCAGTTCAAACAAACAACTCATAGCTTACGTATTCAAGTAAACAACTAATCTTAAAGAAGAATCTAACAAGCGATCATGATCAACTAAGCAAAATAAGTAAGTTATCAAGTTTTAACAGGTTCTCGGCTCAACGATGATCAAGCTCTCCGGTTCATTCAAAACAGTTTTGCGGTAATCAAAAAACGGTTTATACTTACGTTCAAACTACAGTCGATCAATGGTCTAATGAACAATCAAGCAAACGAGTCTTAGGTACAAGATCTCAAGGTAAAACAATAAAACAATACGATTCAAACAGTACGATCAAGCAATTCAAGTTGACAAGCTCTCGGGTTTATATTTATATGTCGAGTAGATACGTTTTTAGGGTTTGAGATCTTATGATCTCTAGAACTTAAGATCTATGTTTTTAGGTCAAAGATCTTTTATCTTAGCTTCGTTTGTGGGTTGAATGGACCACCTGAGAGACTGAGAGAAGACCGCGAACGGAAACACCAGTACACCGTCTAGGAGAGAGAGAGCTTTTCCGGTGAGGTGAGGAGAGAGAGAGAGGAGGTCGCCGGCGATTTAAGAGAGAGAGAGCTAAGGTTTTTAGTTTAGCTTAGGGTTGACGATCGTGCTGATAACGTATTGTGGAAAGTATATATTTCTCATTCATATCTCGTTGTATTTATACAAGTTACATAGACTGTCAAAGAGAATAGATAAACACTATCATATGATGACAAGAGTAACTATGAAATAGAGATAATGATGAAGTCAACCTATAGATAAATCTTAACACTAAGCAAGGAGAATCTCCGAAAAACATCTATTTGTTTACTTTCGGTTTTCTTTTTTTTTTGATAACTGTGAAGATTCTGAAAAAAATTTAGACCCAAAAACTAATTTCAAAGTTTTACATCCAATTACACAACTAATCCATCAATATTGAACAACTAAGCAGCCAAAGGAAATCAAACCCAAAGCTGTTCGAGCTAGAGTTTTTTTACCAATAGGCCAAAGACCACTCATCAGTTTTAAAGAGGTTGGTATTTAAATTACTTCATTTCGGTTTTGCATAGTATAAATTCGATGTCATTTCTCTCTTTTCTGAAAATAGTTCATCGGAAAATCGATGAGATTGGTGTCAAATGATTATATCAGGATAGACAAAGTTAAAATAAACTCCAAAGCCTCACCAAAGGGATCTTTTTTTTTTGCTTCAGTCACAGTCGTGAGATTAAACCGTATCCTGTTATAACACAACACAACCAACTCTCACTCACCTTTCAAATCTTTTACATTACATTACTAAGCAAATAGATTCTTATTGATTACATAGAGTTTACACACCGTAATTGTTACCCTAACCACTCCATTTTATTCATAGGTTTCGACTGAATCCGATACAAACGATACCGATTGATTTGCTTCTAAGATGAAGAACATAAGGGAAACTAACCCATAGAATAAGAAGGTGTAGGCAAGTTAATGACGGTGGTCTTCACTTTAGTCATTAAATTGATGCTATTTGTCACACCTTGTGATCCTATTCCACTGTCCTTGAGCCCCTGATTATATCAATCCAAAAGTGAAATTAGCTAACCGGTCATAACCGATGAAAAAATGGGTTAAAAAATCGGTGATCTATTTACCTGGAAAGGGAAGTGGTCTGGTCCACGAGCTGGAGCAGAGTTGATCTGAACCGTTCCTGTCTCCATTGCATCACTGATCAATATTGCCTTGTTGATATCCTTTGTGAATACACATCCCTTTAAATGAAATTAATTGCTTAGCTCCGGTTAAGAACTAAACCGAACTAAACCAGACTCAAGATAGCCAAAAGAATGTTAGTTACCTGGAGGCCAAAGTTACTAGCATTGCAATGATTAATGCCTTCTTCAATAGAGTTGATCCTCAAGACAGGTAAGACAGGCCCAAACGGTTCCTCCCAAGCAATCCTCATGTCTGGTCTGACATTGTCCAAAAGCAACGGCCAAATCAAGTTACCTTCTCGTTTATACTCTTGGCAGAACGTTGCTCCTTTATCCTTAGCATCCATCACCAATCCTTCAATGAAATTAGCTGAAGATTCGGACACCACTGCTGTAATATCACAGTTCTCTTCAGGTGGTCCCACCGTGAGTTTCGCCACTTTAGCTTTAACTTTCTCAACAAGCTCATCTGCAACTGATTCCATCACTAGGACTACCTTAACCGCAGTGCATCTCTGCCCACTGTTTAAGGTAGAAAAAACCAGTTCACCCCAATATATCGAATGGTTAAAGTGATTGTAGATTTTACCTGTAGGAGAATCCTCCTTTGATGATATTGGAAGCGACTAAATCAAGATCAGCATCCTCCAAGACAATGCATGCATCTTTTCCTCCAAGTTCCATTTGAAGAGGAATCATACCAGCTTTCTTGGAGATTGAGATTCCAGTATCACCACCAGTGAAACTGAAACCAATCATCCAAAAATTAAGTAGTTAATTAGAACATACCCTTTGCTGAATATATATAACCAATATTCTAAAAATCGCTAGGCGGTGGAGGATTTTTGTTTAGTTGGGCGCCTAGGCCGATTTTTTTTTTTAACTTACCGACCAAGCATGCACCTAGACCGATTTTTAGAATACTGTTAATATAACATATACCTAATGCAGTTAACAGAAGGGTGCATAGTGAGGAAATCGCCGATCTCAGAGCCTTTTCCAGTGATGCAGCTGATGAGACCTTTAGGGAAACCGGCTAAGTGAAAGCAATGTACCATATGTAGGCAAGAAACAGCTCCCTAAAGAAACAAGCCGTTATAGCATTTTGCCATTTTCAAAACATTAATTTTAAAAGTAGGTTTTTTTAAGTTACTTGAGTTGGAGGTTTAAGGACAAGAGAGTTTCCAGCGATCAAAGCAGGAGCTATCTTTGATACAGCTAGATTGACTGGATAGTTGAACGGAGGAATAGCCAAAACCACACCAAGTGGGATCTGCAGCTCCACAATAGCTTGATCAAAACATTTTCTTGTTAAACTTCAAGAAGTTGATGCAGACATATTAGAGACTATACCTTGGAAGTGAGGCAGTACTTGGTACGTTCATTACCAGGGAAGCTATCAGAGAGAAGAAACTTCCCTTCACCTAAGATCCTAACACCTTCTTCAGCACAGTAAGATATCAAATCTCCAGACCTCACAACCTTTCACCAAAAAAAAGAACAAACATTAGAGATCTGCAAACAAAAAATATTGTTTCAAATGAAAAAAGATACCTCAGTAACTGAATCTTTGGCGGGTTTTGCGATCTCCTTGACAAGAGACTCAGCAATGGGAGATTTGTTGTCCTTGAGAATGGCAGCAGCTTTGTGAAGAAGCTCAGCTCTTTTCCAAAGAGGAGTCTTTGCCCATGATTTCTGAGCAGATTTAGCCAACTCCATCACCTTGTTCACTTCTTCTTGTGTGCATGCTGCGAAATACAGAAACAGAACATTATTTTTTGTCTTAATTCCTCTGTGTTTTGTCATCCCTGTTTCTCTCATAGTCTTTTTGGGTTTGTTATGGTATATTAAATTAACCAATATTCATCAATTTTCCAGAACATGTCTCCAAGTTTGGTCATAAATCTGCTATGCATAAAATAAAGTCCACTACGTGATGAGACATAAACGTTACCTTGAACTTTGTACTGAGTCTTCCTCGTGGATGGGTTAATAATTGCGACACTCTTACCGGAGGAAGAAGTTTTCCACTCTCCATCAGAGTAGTATTTGTAGACTTCTCCGTCAAGAATCTCTGTGAAAATTCCAGTCCCCGCCATTGATTTCTGAAGGAACGCTTAAAAGAAGATCAGTTGAACACAAATCGGGTTTGTGCTGTTTTGTATCTGTTCACAAAATGTGTGGATAAATAGCCAGATAGACAAAGCAGAGAAGAAGACACTCCTCTGTGTCTCGCTTCTTGAGTGTTGAGAAAGAGAGAGACAGAGAGAGAATTGATTAATGATGGTTTTTTTTTTTTAAAGGAGTGGTGAAGAGCATGAAAGGTAGATAAGTGATGTAAAAGAAAATCTAGAAAAGATAAGACAGAAAGAGGAGAATTGTATGGTGAGCAATGAGATTTGAGAATTGGAGAGTGAAGAGTTTCTTGGTGTGTGATCGTTTTGTTGGTTACTGAATAGCTTTTGGACTTACACCTGCATCAACTTATATTAACGAAGGGACTCCTGATAGCCACATGTCCAACAAGCATGTCTATAATATGAATTCATATAGAAACAAACATGCATATATTATTTAACTCACAAGGTCCGTTTTTTTTTTGGAATATAACAGATATATTCCCGTAATTTGATTTTTTTGTATGTCATCAAATGGGGTTTTCACTTTTCACTTTTCACTTTTTTCCTTTGTATCCTAATCTCTTGAGAATTTTTTTTTCTGAATAATTATAGGGATAATTATATGGTATATTCTTATTGGCAAAAAATTACGTGGCAGAAGTTCTTTGTTTTTACAGCAAAAAATCATTATATTACTCAAACATAAAGCGATGAAGTGATCTGGTAACCAAAACGTAAGAGAATAAACCAACAAAAAAAATGTTTCAAAAAAGGAGAAACTATCAATGTAAGTGATACACAGTTCCATTTGGTTCCCTACGTATATAGGTAATCTTGATTTCTCCAACGTGGCAGATGTTTATTTGTAGTATATGACAAATGTTTATTTGCAAACAACATAAACTCTATAAATCAGTAAACATTTTCAGTTACAAATTCATCTATACTTAAAATATTTTGAGTTTATTTTGTCAAGCTACATTTCATATATATATATATATATATAGATTAGGATATCCATATTCAATACACCAAAATATATCAACTATGGTCGTGATTAGGGATTTGACACTTCAAAGCTTTAAAAGCTTTATAATAATCTAAAGTTTGGAAAATCAACAATTTTACCAATCACATTTTGGCTTTCCTGAAATCTTTCAAAGTCTCTAAAAACACTCAAAACCTCAACTTCTATTTTTTTCTTCACGTTTCTTTACTTTTTTTAAAAGCTAGAATTTGTGACTTTTAATTTTTTTTCTAAAGCTACAGCCAATATTTTTATAAATTCATTATTTTAAAAGTCTGACAGTCAAAGTCCTTAACAATCACAGCCATATCTACAGTTTTAATTAATATATGACCCTAATATATATATATATATATATATATATATATTGTAATAATAGTAAATATTTTAAAGATACTAATTTAGACGAAGAGATGAAAAGAAAAGTAGATGAGAGATCTCATGACATATTTTTGGTAGCTAAGAAGATCGAGGAACCACAAGTTCGATAAAGAAAGAAAATGAAACTGCAGAGTGATTAATTCAAAGGACCACAAAAACATAACATAACATCAATATCCCCACACTCCACATCAAATTGGTACCAATCAATCACTCGTCCATTAACCTTGCGAACAAACCACGCCATTAGAAATTTTAATTTTCTTTGTAACTGGTTATTATCGAAACATGTAACCTATGTTGACGTAAAGAATGTCGCTTTACATTGTATTAAGAAATAAATCTCGACGCCTTCACTTACTATATCGACTGATAATAATAATAATAACCGAAACCAAGTCTGCGAAACTGAACCATTCTCTTCCCAGCAAAGCTACAAGGACTGGGTTCACAAAAAGCAGATTATTATACTAATTTATACTTTTTCGAATTGTGTGAACTTGAGCAACAATTCTCTAATGGGGATGCTTTTAGTCTCTTCTTTGGCGTTGAGCAAAAAAAAGTGCTTTCTTTGGCGGAAGCAGTAGCAACAGAAGCCACAGCTATCTCCACCAATGGGACATGACCCAGTGCCATTACTGAAATTTTCACATGCAGCTTCTATCTCAGATCTTTTGAGTTTTGAGACACTTGCGAGTAGATAATCAGACATTAGTGTTGAAAACAACACATAGTGAAAATTTAAATTACCCGTTAATTACATAGTGGAAAGTTAAATTGTCAAGACAATACACTATGCCCATTGCTATTCTTAGCCTCATTAGCCAGTCCAAATGTTATAATTCTTTATCTGCAAAAGAATATCATTAAAGAAATAACACAACTAATGTAAGTAAAGATCTTATTTTTTTGCTTACATTGATATGACATGTTCAACTCATGGAAGAGAAAAACTCAAAATCTTTGTGTCTTATGGAGTGAAAGTTTAAGTTTTGATATCCTTTTGTCCTCCTAAAGGAACATATACCTTTCATAGATTGGAAGTTTATCTGCTGCTGTTTATCGAATAGATATGGGTATAAAAAAGTAAAAGATCGTAAGTGGCAAATTGATTTCAAGAAAACCTGTTCCATGGTTGTTTTTTTTTTCCTTTTTCTAAATTGTTTTATCTCTCTAAAATTTTTTTTAACTAATCTATCTTTTTCACATGTTAAAATTTGATTCGTCAAGTGACTTATATTTTAATATATAAAATATAAGTAAATATAAAGTTAAATAAATATGATTATATTATTAATCTTTTCTTATATTATATACATAAATATATAAATATTTTAATAAGAAATAAAAAAGAATTTAAACAAAAATCAAAAACCATGTATTGAGCCCATGTTATGCATGAGAATATTTTTTTATTACAAATAAAATAACATTTTAATTATATAATAACATGTATACCATCGATTTATTAGAAGGATACACACATATATATATATATATATATATACATATATAATAAGAAAATATTGACACACTTATCATTAAATATGTATGTAAAATAGTCAATTTTTATATAATAGTATTACAAAAAATTATTAGATAATAACGTATGCTCTTCGATAGAAAATGAAATTTGTGAAAGAGTAGCGATAACAATTTTTTTTTTGTAAATACTTGATTTGCATAATCATAATTTTTGGTAGTTTGTTTTTCTAAGTGGAGTGGCATCCCATCATTTGTTAATTTTTTTTTAATATACGTTAAATTTATTCAAAGAAAAACTTTGTTTACAATAAGTGCATCTGTTTTTTTGAGAAAATTAGAACACGGTTACATCCATACATCTGTTATCTTGTGGCAAACTACAAAGATAATGCTCATTTATACTTCAAGTCTCCTATTGTTTTTGCAATGAGAGACACCTGTCTCTGACCGGCCTGTCAATTTGCTTCACCAAAAGGCCTGCCAGTATGGGAGTACTGCCATGCCTTCTCTCATTTCGCTCCTTCCACAGGAATGAGACAGTGACTTGCAATGTGTATGGGGTGAGGAACCGTTTCAGAGAACTCCCATTAGTATCTCGAATTAGTATCATCAATTCCGACCAAAAAGTTGTGAACGAATTCAGCAACAAACCACTCACAGAGTTTTTCAACTTCGTTGAATACATCAATTCTATGTCTTCTCCTCCTTCGATTTCTTAAAGCCGTAGCAACAGTTGCATTCAAAGAAACTCCCATATCAATACTTCCGTGTGTGCCAAACAAGTCGTATAGCCTTCCCATCCTTGACCACGAATCAAACCAAAATGAAGTATTATTGCCATCACCAACTTGCATTTTATGGAATTCCTTGCCCTTGTCCCGAAGCTTAACCAACTTGAACCTTTCGTAGTATTTTCCTTGATCGACCAGAATGAGCCATTCTTAAAAAGCTTCATCTTGGTCCACTGAGCCCACAGAGATGGTTGAGAAGATACTGTCCGCCAAAGGAGTTTTAGACAACTAACTTGACTGCTTTCTTTCAGCGGCCGAAGACCTAGGCCCCATCACTCTTCCTCCGGCAGACTATTTCTCAAGATACCTTAGCTTTCCTAGAGTTAGCAGGTCATGACCAGAGAAAAGCTGCACATATACTATTTATCTCCTTCATGCACGCACCAGGCAACACAGAACCAGCCATCCAAAAGTTCACAATGCTCAAAAGAACAGAGCTGATCAACTGCAATCTACCAGCCATCGATAAGAAAGGGTTCGTCCAATGAGTAATACGATTTCTTATCTTATCAATGAGTATGCCATAGTCATCTTTCCCCATCTTTTTTGTTAGCAGAGGAAGTCCCAAGTAACGGACTGGTAACTTCTCCGATACAAATTCAAAATGCTGCTCCAGGAGACTTGTTTCTACTTCAGACAACCCCGCATAGTAAATTGAAGTTTTCTCCATACGTATTTTAAGACCTGAGATCTTTCCAAAATAAGTAAACACATCCAAGATACTTTCTATAAATCGGACTCTTCCATCAGTGAAAACCATTATATCATCAGCAAATCTCAAGTGGGCTAGTCCCAAATTCTTGCATTTGGGATGATACCCCATGTTACTATCGTTTGCCGATTTGTCTAGCAACTTTGATAGAACATTCATGCTGATGACAAAGAGGTAGGGTGACATTGCACATCCTTGCCTCAGACCTCTAGAGCTTTGGAAATAACCAGCAATCTCACCATTGACTTGTACAGAAAAGGATGCCGTTGATATACAAAGAGAGATCCAATGGACAAACTTAGGGAGAAAATCCATAGCTTCTAGTGTTTTGATGAGAAAGCTCCACTGAACCGAATCAAATGCTTTAGAGATATCAATCTTTACAGCACACCTGGAAGAAACCGTATTCTTATGATAGTCTTTCACTAGCTCTGTGGCACGTAAAAGGTTCTTTATAAGTAGCCGACCCTTAACGAATGCAGTCTGGTTCAGAGCAATAAAGTCTGGGATAGTGATCTTTAACCTGTTGGCTATTATTTTTGAGATGACTTTGTATATGACATTGCACAAAGATATTGGACGATAGTCCCACATCTCTAATGCCACTGTTTTCTTTGGTATCAAGGCCATAATTGTTGTATTCACTCCTTTTGGCAAGAATCCTTTCACAAAGAAAGACTGGACTGAAATGATGAACTCTGGTCCTCTAATAGGCCATGCAGCTTTGAAAAACTCAACCGTGAATCCATCTGGTCCAGGCGATTTATCATTTGACATACTAAAAAGTACTTTGGTGATCTCCTCTGCAGTTACCTCCTTTGTAAGCTCATGCTGAACCCCCTCTGAGCAACGATAAGGCAAGAGCTTCTGCAGCTTACACACGTCGATATCCTCAAAATCATCTGGATGATGCTGAAGAAATTGTTTAAAGAAACTCTCTGCCTCTGTTTTTATTTCCTCCGGTTCTTTGACAACTCGGCCATCTCTGTACTTTACTTCTTTGATAGAATTTTTTATGTCTCTTGCTGTTTCTGCTCGATGAAAAACTTTATTGTTTTTATCTCATACCTTCAGCCAGTGTAACTTGGATTTTTGCTGGAGAAATCCTTCCTCCAACCGAGCAACATGTTCCCAACATGCATATGCGCTGTTTTCTCTATCCAAGTTTTTTTTTTGATTGGTTTCTGGTATTCTCCTCCTGATACGCTCACAGATTCTCATAGGCTACCTTAGTCTTCACAGAGAGATTCCCCATTTTTTCCTTTGCCAACACTCGGATTTTTGGTTTAAGCGCTTTCAACATCTTTCAGAAGAGATAGAGCGATGACGTTGACAAGAAAATAGGGTCAGTGGTTTGCTAATAATTCTCCATTAGCGGCTTAAAATCTTCCAGTTCTGCAATTGCATTCACAAACTTGAAAGGCCGTTTTGGCCGATTCAGAACTGAGCTGAGATGTATCCGACAACGTAAGTGATCTAAGCAACCTCCGGCCTCGAAAACACTATAGGATTGAGGGTGGGATCCAATCCAATGATCATTGATCAAGACTCGGTAGAGCTTCTTTGATATAAGGCCTTCAGCTCTTTTATTTGTCCATGTATACTGAGGGCCATGAGCAGTGAAAACACTATAGGATTGAGGGTGAGATCCAATCCAGTGTTTCTCGTCCCATACATCGAGTGTTCTTCAGCATCTAGAATCTCATTAAAGTCCACCGTGATTATCCAAGCCTTCCGACACATAATCGGCGAGTCCTGATAAGTTTTCAGATTCCATAGTTCTCTCCTCTCCAATTCAGTATTATGAGCATAGACACATGTGAAAAAAAAATTCCTCTGCATCTTCATCAGTAGCAACTAAGACAGTGATCATTTGACCAGTTTTATAAAACGGTGTCACTCGAACTTCCGTCCTCCACACTAGCCATATTCGGCCAAGTGAGTTGTACTCATAGTTAGATATCAGATTCTAGTCTTTAAATACTGAATTTGAAATCCTACGACTTCTTCCTTCTTTTACTCGCGTTTCCAACAGTGCTCCAAACATAAATCCTTGATCCTGAACCCACTTCTTCATTATAGAATGTTTGACTGACTGATTAAAACCTCTAACATTCCCGAAGAACCCTGACATATTATTTCTTCTTGTAGGTACGTTTTCTACCTGCAACACTAGGAAGTTCTTCCTTCGTGCTTAAGGCAGCTAGCTTTTTTGATGATTTGATGGAGGTTCTTGATAAACGAGGGATATTTGGTCAAAGTGGACGCTCACCTCTCTCTGTTTTCTATGTTTTATGCTCTGAATCATCTTCCGAGAGTTCTATTGAGACCTCATTAGAGACCCCTTCTGATGTTTCAGGGATTTCACCTTCTTCTCTTTCTGTCATTTGAACTACTTTGCTCCCCTGTTTCATCATTTGAACCATTCTGCGTTTATGTTTCATCTTTTTTCTTCCAATTCATCATTGTTCCCAACTTTCGACAACGCTACATAACGTGATGGTGAGACCACAGTAGTGTGTTCTACCACTGGTTTAAATCCTTGCTGACGGTGTTTTGATGGAGAGACGTCTCTCCAATCTTCTTCAGTATCTACTAGAGGAGATTTTGCAGATGTATTCTTATCTGCAGCACATGGTGTTTCACTTGCGACAACCACATCCCTTGTTTCTTGAAGGTTATTCCCATTCAGCGAAACAACTTCCTCTGCTACATCTATCCTCGATGTTTCTTCTGCTACTCTTCTCCCCATGTTTCCTTTGACACTGTCCACATTGCTCTCAGTTGCACTCTTAGCAGGTTTAGTATTCTTGGCCACTGTTTCAGAGACATCTTGTCTTGCCAGCAATTTAACCCTTGACTTGCACGTCTTATGAGTATGCCCACATTTAGTTGAGATACTACATTTATCAGGAAGCCAAGGATATATGAAATCCACCTCTGCATCTACTCCTAGCTTTGATTTGAATCAGTGAGATTTCGGCAGCTCCTTAGTCATATCCACTTTTTTTTTTTTGTGCACAAGTCATATCCACTTCAACGAACAATTTTGCTTCTTCAAAACTTGTGCATAGTATGGTGTCAGGGTGCAATCTCTTTGGTTTACCCACTGCACTAGCAATGAAACCCAAACCCTTCCCCGAAAACATTTTATGAGGAACTTTTTCATTGTAATCCACATTGGTACTACTTTGATCTCCTCTTCCTCCACTACCGGTGACCACTTTGAGAAGACCATTGGGATATTTGCAATGTTCCAAATCCCTCTACTTAAGATTCTTTGCCTTGTGGCTACATCCTTGATCCGAAATTTTACTGTAACTTCATTAACCTGAAATACATCAATCTTAATAGATTGATCTCCCAATGGCCAAATCTTATTCACGATAACGTGAATCTTAGCAACATGTGGGGCAGGTGCTAGGAACCACCCTTCCAGAAGATCACCCAAGAGGGGCACCGTGTATTGTATCACCTCTTCTGAACTTTCACGACTTCTTTCCCCTCCACCGTCTCCATCTCTAAAACATGCTCAGAGAGAGATGGACCACTTTCACCACTTTAGCATACGATAATTTTTTTTCCTGAACGTTGGACACATTTACAACCGGCGTCACCGACGTTTCCGAATTCTCCTAAGCCATGACGGCCGTCTGAAACCCTAGTTTGCTGCAAACTTCCCAAAAACCTTAGTCGCCACAAAAATCGCCCAATTGCTATTTTTGGAAAGTCCATCTCCCATCATTTGTTAATCATGAGATATAATTTCTTCCATCTTACTAAACCAAACATAGTTTGTTATAGAGTAACATTAATGTTGGGGTCAAAATCGGTCACGACGAAATTAACGTCTAAAAATTCTCGAGGAATGTTTACGAGAAGAACGCTGTTGGGGTCGAAATCGGATGCGACAAAGTTAAGGAAAGTTATAAGAAGAACTTGCGTTAAAATCTTGTTTTAAAGAATTCGAAACAACGATTTCTTAAAACAGCGACACAATGCTATCATTGGTCCAAACGTCCGTAAACAACAACTCAAGCATCGTATCATTGCGACAATCTCAGATGCTTGGACGATGGGTTCTAATAACAAAGGTTTCGGTCCACAGTGCAAACTCGATCGCGATGGCGACCGAGTCACAAACAAGAGCTCGGCAGCTATAGCGATCGAATCGCGAAAAGAAGCTCGGTCGCTATAGCGACCAAGCCTCGAGCCAAGCTCGGTCGCTATAGCGACCAAACTTCGAGCTCTGAATAGATCTCGGTCGCTATAGCGCCCAAGCGTGCATGCATCACAGTCTTTCCCTAACGTCCGACCTCTTCCGAAATGACGATACAATGTAAAACTATGCAATCTCGACTATCCTCATTACAACCTTCCGCAAACCAAGGTTTAACCATTTCTTGATTCTCGATCAAATGGGATCATCAGTCAGGTTTACGATAAAAAACGCGGAAAATGTCTTTATCAAAGAAACCGTAATAAACGTCCGTAATCAAAAGACGGTCCAAAGAGTCCTAAAGTTTGATTCGTGGCCCACTTACGATTTCTCAAACCCATGACCCATAAGCACTATGATGGTTATGCTTCGATGGATAAATGTAAAATTCCGCGGATAAATGGAAAGTTTCCGCAGATAATCATGAAGATCGGAAAAATGGAATATCTCCATTTTTTGAGACTATGACGGCTTAAGGGAAAAAGAGGAAGGCATAAACCGACCTAGAAGAGAGTATATAAGGAGTTCAAGACAAGAGGCATAGGGGGGAATTGTTTTCAGAGCAAACTAGCACTTATTGCAATTTAGGCATTTTTCCGTTTTTGTTATTCGAGCTGCGACTCAATTAGGTTTTGTAGCCTTCGGGTTTTAGAACTAGGAATCTCGCCGACAGCTCTCGTAGCCCAGACACCTTACCTTGTTGTTACGCTCAAACGCGAATTCGGGAATAAGATTCTATTTGCTCTCTTTTTTCTTTACGATTTCTTATTGTTTTTATCGTCTTTATTTCGTGTTCTGATTGCTTGGCGTGTGGTTTCTCAGATATCCGGGACCTCAGGGAAATTAGGGTTTTCCTACTTTCCTTATTTATACGATATTTTGACTGTGCGAATTTCAGTTC
>JABAYD010006742.1:0-11424 GCA_014822095.1 Diplotaxis tenuifolia | reverse complement strand
AAGATGGTTTCAGAAGTAATATCCTTTGAACATCATTTGGTGTAAAAATTTGATGTAAGAAATTAACGTCCCATTGATTTGATCCCTGAATGAGTAAACACTTTTAGCGCTAGATTTATGGAACTATTTTCACGATACATTGGGGGCCTAGGAACAGTGTCAATAATCCAGTTTTCCGCCCAAACATTCGAATCAACTCCATTACCAAATTCTCTACCGTGCATGATACTCCTCCATGCATACGACTGACGTGTCCCCATGCCACATTCAAGAAAATTTTTGCTTTTAAAATATTTACCTTTAAGAATTCGAGTAAAGAATCAGGATTACTCCAAATTCACCAAGCTTGTTTCCCTAACAAAGCCTGATTGAAAGGTCCAATGTCATGAAACCGAAGCCCACCCTATTCTTTGGGTTTACATAATTTTTTCCAAGAAACCCATGAGATTTTCCTTTTTTAATCCCCGTTACTCCACCAAAATTCGATGATTGCACTCGTAATTTTTTCACACAAACCTTTTGGTAACTTAAAGACTGACATTGCGTATATTGGCAAGGCTAAAGCAACTGATTTTATTAGAACTTCCTTGGCCCCCATTGACAAAGTTTTAGAATACCACCCTTGCAACCGGCCTTCTAGTTTTTCTTTAATAAAGTTTAAGAGATATTTTTTTGAACCTTGAAAACATTCAGGAATGCCAAGATACGATCCTTCCCCACCTTCCTTTTCTATACACAAGACCCTTTTTATAGCCTGTTTGGTCTCATCGGGTATTTGTTTTCCAAAAATGATGGAAGATTTCAAAGGGTTTATCATTTGACCCGACGCATCTCCATAAAGTTTCAACCCTTTCAAAATTTCTTCCCTATCCGAAATAGATGCTTCACAAAGTAGCAAGCTATCATCAGCAAATAGTAGATGATGAACAGAAGGGCTGCTGGGGGCTAATTTTATACCATGTAACTTCCCTTGTGCTTCAGCTCTATTGAGGACATGAACAAGAGCTTCTGCACACAAAATAAAGAGAAAAGGGGATAAAGGATCACCTTGACGTATTCCTCTTTCCGGTCTAATAAAGCCATGTGAACATCCATTAAGCAATACCGAGAAAGTAACAGTAGTAACGCATGACATTATCCAAATGACCCATCTACGGTCAAATCCCAGTTTTTCTAATAGAACTTCAAGGAAATTCCATTCCACCCGATCATAGGCTTTTGACATATCTTTCTTATAGCCATACTTTCACTGCCAATTTTATCATTAGTTCTCAGTCCATGTACCAGTTCATGCGCAATGATGACATTGTCAGTGATTAATCTGTCTCCAACGAAAGCCCCTTGAGTCTCAGAAATGATATCCGGTAACACCCCTTTCAGCCGATCGCATAAAATACGAGAGATTATTTTGTATTGTACGCTACACAGACTAATGGGCCGCATATGCTTCATTTCCGTAGGCTGTAAAATTCTTGGTAGTAAAAATAGTTGTGTATGGTTCCACCCAGCAGGAAGGACGACTGTTTTAAAAAAAAACCTTGAAATCACCAATAATTTTCTGCCCAACAATATGCCAATATTTTTGATAGAAAAAACCAGTCATACCATCCTCACTAGGGGCACTACTACCTTTCATACTAAAGGTTGCTTTCTGAATTTCATCAGGATAGACCTCGCTGGTTAGCCCTATGTTCATCTGTGAGGTAACCCTGCTATCAAATCCTTCGAACAAAGTTTCCAGGTCGCTTGGGTTTGTACTAGTGAACAAATCTCTGAAATACTCTGTAGCAATATGACCTTTAGATCCTTCAGAATAATGTTCATTTCCAAAGATATCTTTTAGCATTAGAATTTTGTTTCTCATTCTTTTGCCTTTAACCACGTTGTGGAAATAAGTAGTGTTTCTATCCCCTTCCCGTAGCCATTCCTCTCTACTTTTTTGCCTCCAAAAAATCTCCTCCTCCCTATAAGCCGTAGCCAAATTCTGTCTTAACCTCCTCACCAGACCGAAAATAGGGAATTGTTTTGAGCTTTCTCTGTCCAAATCAAGATGCAACCGTTCTATTCTTGTTTTAGAATTCCAGTCATTAGTCCTTTTAAGTTTGGAAAATTCCGATCGACACTGAGCAATACGATCAAAAATAATTAGATTTGAATTAACGTTTTCCACATCCCATCCACGACTATCAAAATAAAACCTTCCCCTTTGTAGATTCTCAGGTTCATGGGCGAACTCTATACGAAGAGGTCGAGGATCAGAAGGCCACATACTCATATAATCGGTAGACGATCGATGAAAGAGACGAAACCATTCAGCATTACCAAAAGTCCTGTCTAGCTGGCATTGTACCCAGTGGTGATCCCGCATGCCCGCCTAGGAAAGAGTGTTTCCCGTGGTCCTCATCTCCCTAATTTTACATGCCTCTGCCATGGTCCGGAATTCGAAAAACGTGAATTCATCTCTGATGGCCCCTCCCAGTTTTTCCCCGTTATGCATTAGTTCATTAAAATCACCCACCAAAATCCATGCCTCATCTCTAGCCACACCTATATCCGTTAATTTCTCCCAAACATAACGTCTTCTTCCTCTTACTGGGTCTCCATATACACATGAGAGGAAAAATATAAGAGACCCCATTGTCACTTTAAGGTCAATAATTCTATTATCACTGTAAATAATTTTAACTGCGTAACATCCTTTCCACATCAGAGCCAACCCACCGCTACGAACAATGGGTTCAACCGTATGTAAACAGTCACAACCTAGGCTTGATTTTAGAACATCCATATAAGCCATCTTTTGCTTAGTTTCCATAAGAAATAAAAAATCTGGAAAAAACTGACATCGAAAATCCCGAATACGTTGGACCGTGTCCGAGTTACTCGCACCCCTACAATTCCAACTTAAGATACTTATAAGAAAATGGGAGAAAACGAAAATTCATGAACCCTTGATCAAAGGTTACTAAACTCTCTTTACTCGGATATCCAATTACAGTCTGATACAAAATTAAACCGTCAACGAAAGAACCAAATCCAAAAAGAATATTGGTAATAAAATTCTTAAGAGCCCATAATACAAGCGTATGATGAAACCCCGATCTCTGCATAAATATTCCTAAATAACTCATTCGTGATGAGCCCAAAGATGAGAATAAAAAGTTAAAACTCCACCAAAAGATCATCGCGCCCACCGCCATACCACCTGTCACCCCTCGTTCATGACTGAAATCTTTTGCCCTCATTCCCATTACTGAATATTTTAGTCTCTGAAAACCAAAAATTCTATGTTTCCGACATGTGCGTTCTATTTCAGTATATGAATTTGAACGGAAGCCTTCATTAAATATCATCCTTCCCATACTCTGGAACCACCTACCCCTGCCTTCTAATATGAACAATTTACTATACCATAAATCAAGCAAAGATATAATTTCCATATCATGTAAATACCAACAACAGCAAATGCCAAAGAAGCCAAATTTACACCATAACATAACCTTCCTACCATGAGAAACAATACCAAAATCCAGTAAACCCCCACAGGAACAACATATAAATCATTTCTGGTTTAAAGAGACAAACCACAGTAACAATGATATCAAATTATTATTCTGTTCCAGAAACCAAATCGATCCATCTCCGAGAAACCGTAACCCCATATGAACCCACTAGCCATATGTATTCGACAATAAACTGATGAGACAAGAAACTAGTATTGATGAATACCACACTCCATTATCACGCTTCATGATGAATACACAAAGAGCTCTCTTGGACCAAAATACACATTGGAGCACACTCCATTGTAGCTTGAACTGAACTCGGTTTAATGAGACCAAGTGCAGTATCTTCCACAACCAAAAAACCAGAAATAATAGAACCAAAATACTCCATAGTACTAAATGATTACTCATAGACCAATAAGACACTATTTTACAAACACTGGACCAAAGAAGTACATACCACTGTTGATCTCTTTTCAAAGAACCCATCCCACAAGTGTAAGACATAACAAAAGAACCAAGTTTATTCTAAAACACAACCTTAACATAAAGCCTTGCAATATCCAGAGGGCTAACATGAAACAAAGAAGACTCACCAAGAAAACATAAGAGCATGCTCGCATAGCTTATAAAAAAACAAAGTAAAAAGTACCAAAGCCAACCAGAGACTCTCGAGTCAATCCTTTACCACCAAGCCCTTGTAATTGAAGAGAGGGGGAGAGCAATTCCCCTGATCCGTGAGAAACCAAAGATATTCCCAAACCTCCTATCCTTGCCATCCTAATCCGTCCAAATGTCTCAAGATTCCACCAAAGATCCGAAAGATTTCTTCTTTGAGGACACTCCATTCGCTTCAACCCTCCACTGTAACCATCATTATGTCGTGTTTGTATCTCCCGTCGAAACTCCCACTTCCTTCGTCTAATAACCATGGGGGTTCCTGAGTCACCAGCATATCCATCGGTCTCAGAACCTTTCCAAACGCCTCGCACAAGGTCCCCCTTTTCCTTCCTTTCCCGACGAAACCCTTTGTCTCTATGAAGATCTGAGAGATCCCTTACCTCGCCGAGCCTTTGTTTCCTCGGATCCCACCATCGTGAAAACATCAAAACCCTAGAAAGCAATCGCCGTCTCCATCTCCCAGCCTGAAACTTCTCAAATCCTTTGATAATCTTTGTATCTTAATGGAAAAGTGTTCTTTATATAATAAAATTAATTAACATACTAATATACATACACGATTTAACATAATATGATTTCTCATGAATTGTGATATCATATTCCCAGATTTAACATAATATGATTTTTTTTAACAAAACACGTAATAAACGAAAAAAAGAAAATCTCTTCATGAGGAATCATACTAATTTAAACATCAAACCAAGTGGATCATGCAGCTGATACAAACGTCTGATTTTTTTTTGTCGACATACAAACGTATGATTACAACATCAACATGCATGAATTATTTATTGCATACATATATATATATATATATATATGATTTTAACTTTAAACACCAATCTATAACGAAAAGTAAATAATGTTGAGAAGGCTACAAATATTGAATCATCGTACCACTATTTATCAAAACTAAAAATTATATTAAAGTCTGCACAAGCACGATAGTTTGGTTTGAACGTGGGCGCCAATTTATTTACTTATTTATTCTTTTACATTAAATAATTTATCTATTATTCAAGCTTAAGATCTTTTGGGGAACCAGTTCAGAATAGAGAAACTAATGTAGTACAGGTCCCTATGAAAAGATTTTGCTATTTTGGCTAGAGAATCGGAAGATACATTTTCAGAACGAGGAATAAAAACAATTAAGAAATCTGGGAAACTGTTTCTCAGCCTCTGCAGCTCATCCAATTCAGTGGAGAAATTGGGCCATGCTCCTGGGTCTTGAATCACCGAGACTAGATCCTAACAATCGGTGCCAAAGTATTGACATGTCGACAGTTGAAGCATGTATTCCATCGCCCATAGGCCTCAAGCTCCGAGCGAAGTGCTGAGGTTCTTCGTCGCTGGTTTCTTGCTCCCAATAGTTGTGTTGTTCCTCGTGCAACTTTCATGTCCATCCATAACCTCTAATCAGTGCGTTATATGTCAATGAACCATCTATCAAGCATATTTCAGAATTTGTTACATGTGCTGGAGGGGTTCTAGTTATTTGTTCTTTTTGTTTATTGTTTGCCTCAAACCAAACATGGCTTTCTGATTAAGCATGTCAGACAGTTTCCAAGGGATCCCTGTCGATTTCTCTAAATAGTTTATCATTCCTTGCTTTCCAAATATACGACATAATCCAGGGATATGGGTCTTTATCCAGCTTAGGATCTTCTATATCATTTTTCCTCCAAAAGAGATAGTCTATGTTCGTGTAGTGGCTCGCACTGGGGAACCTTGATGGTGGAGTCGGGGTTGATGCATGAGCCAATGTCTGTAAAGTTAGGGGACACTCAAAAATGGTGTGATTTATAGTTTCATCGTCTGCTCTACATCTAGAACAATGGTTGTCACATCGCATATGACGATGTGTTAACTTGTCTGTTATTGCTAGTTGGCCAAAGATTTCTTGCCAGACGAAGTGTTTTAGCTTTGGTGGCGCTTGTATCTTCCAGGCAAATGCTTGAAGCTTTGTGATACTTGGTTCCCCTTGAGTTTCCACTATATCTTTGTTAGGAATGTTTCTAGCTACATAGTACCCTGATTTAACAGTATACATTCCATTCTTTATGTAGTTCCACCAATATTTTTCCCTTTGATATCCTTAGCTTATGGCTAAGGATTGAATCGGAGGGATATCCTCAGAGTTGAGATAGTTTCCAAGCATCTCTAATTCCCATGTTTTTGGCTCCCCTGACATAAGGTTCCGAGCTGACATCATTGATGGACCATTGGTGCTACTGGTCTAGCTGGTCTTGCTGGCATTGTCAGTATCCAAAGATCCTCCCAAATTCTAATCTCATTTCCTGAGTGTACCTTCTGTATGATTCCTAATAGCATTAGTGGTTTTGCTGCCATTATGCTCGTCCATCCATATGAGGGCCTATCTTCTGTATTTAGCCACAATGGCGTGCTACATCTGAAGTACTTTCCTCTGAGGACTCTAGCTACTAAATAATCTGGGTTTTGTACCAAGTGCCATAATTTTTTACCTAATAGAGCTAGGTTGAATTCATGAATCTTCATGAATCCAATTCCTCCTCCTCTCTTGGTTTGCAGAGTTTTTCCCCTTTAACCCAATGTATACCCCTTTGGGGAGGAGGTTTGAGCTCCATCAAAACTGTGCAATGACACTAGCTAAGTTTTCACAAGTATCTAATGGTAGTAGCAAGGTCGACATTACATAAGTAGGTAGAGCCATTAGGATATACTTTATGAGTACGTATTTTCCTCCTTCTGTAAGCCAATGTCCTGTCCATCCATTTACGCGATTTTGTAACTTTTCCTTCAAGAACGGAAACAATCTCTTTTATAAAGATGAAAGGAGGTAAATGATCTCCTTGATGCAGTCCCATGTGTGGGATTATATTTCCTCTAGGTTGGCCATTAAACAAGAGATGGTACACTGATGTTACGCATCGCAATATCCATTCAATCCACAGTTTTGAGAAACCCATTTTCCGCAAGACCACACTAATGAAATTCCACTCTAGACGACCATATGCTTTTCTCATATATGTTTTTATTGCCATTCTTCTATTTCTTCCTCTAGGATCTGTACGGGGTGCATGGAACATCTCATGTGCTATTAAAACATTATTAAATATTTGTCTTTCAGCAACAAAAGCTGACTGAGGTTCTGATATCCGATCCGGAAGTATTTCTATAACCGTTGGCATAAAACCTTAGATATAATCTTATAGCTAACATTGCAAAGACAAATCGGTCAAAACTGGGACATTTCATTCGGTTTATCTTTCTTAGGGATAAGACAAATATTTGCATCATTAAGGCCATGAACCATTGTTCCCTCAAAAAGAAACTCATTAACCATATGGGTTAATCATCGTTCACTGTGTCCCAAAACTTCTGATAAAAAATGGCTGTCATACCACCAGGTCCAGGAGCCTTCTCTGGATACATAGCAAAAAGTGCTAGTTTTACCTCCCATTCTATAACTGGAGCTGTCAGTTCTGTATTGTTCTGATCAAATATTGTCGTTGTGACTTTGGCCAGGGCTTCATCATTGAGTTCCGGATTGGAGGTTGCAAAATGTCTCTAAAGTAGTCAGCAGCAATGGCTACCAATTTTTCTTCATCCTCTACTAGATTCCCAACAGAATCTAACAGACCAGTAATATTATTTCTCACTTTTCTCTGTTTTGTAGTAGCATGAAAGAACATTGTATTCAAATCCCCTTCACTCAGCCAAAATATCCTACTCTTATGTTTCCAGTAATGTTCCTCAGCCTTAATAGCTTCGGTAAGTTCTTTGAGTGATGCCTCTATTTTTTCTGTTGTAGCCTCATCGTCAAAGTAAAGAAAATCTACTTTTGCCTTGAGCTCTTCTATTTGTTTTGCTGCATTTAACTCCTTTTCTCTTTTCCGTTGTCCAAGAGATTTTCTACAACTAGATATATGATCCATATTAGTAGCATTAGGAGGGCGATCTGGAGAGTTCCATCCATCTGAGATCACTTTGTTGATATCTTTGCTGTCAAGCCAACGCTTGTCAAATTCAAAGAATTTCCTTTTTCTTGGTTTCTTAATGAGAATATCCGCAAGTACCGGACGATGATCCGTTCCCCACATTTGGAGATATTGTACTTTTGTATATGCTTCATAATTTCTGATTTTTCAATGGTTCAATATATTATTATTTTATTATTTTATAACATGCAGAATAAGATAAAATAAATACTAATATATAAATGTAACTTATATATAGAATATTTATCCTATCCAAAGTGCAGATCTTAACCTAGTATATATATTATAAATAATATAAAAAATTGATATATATATATATATATAGCAAATCAAATAAAAAGTAAAAAGACACATCTTATTATATAAAGCTTGGTTTTTCAAAGTTACTAATTAACACGATCGCAGCATATGCCAGTTATATATCTAAGATTATGACATGTTTTAATACTAATTTTCCTTTTATAAAATCATTAAAAAAAGATAATTATAAAAAAATATTTGATAGTATTATCCTTTTAAAATCTCAAACCAATAAATATGAAAGAGTGTTTAATGTTAATTTTCTTTTATTCAAACCTAATTAAAAAGATTATAAACCCAAAAGAACTATCATTATTCACATATTAACACAACTTTTTGAAAAATAATTTAATTTTTGTTTTTACAAGTCTTATACCAAAAACGATATGTACAAATAACTTATTAACTACTAATTTTTCTTTTTCAAAATCATAAAGAAAAATAACTGTAAAAAAACCGAAAGTAATTGTTCTTTTAAAAATACTAAACCAAAAAAATTATAAAAAAGTGTTTAATGTTAATTTTCTTTTATTCAAATCCTCATTAAAAATACAATAACCCAAAAAAGAACTATAATTATCTTAACAAGATTTTTTTAAAGTAATTTTCTGTTTTTTACAAAGAGAAATTCCTTGGGATAGACCTAAAAAAGTTGTTATCACAAATATAGACTTTAAACATAAAAATGATCAAAATAGACTTAAATTTTTTATAAAAAACAAGTAAATATACATTTTTATCCTTTGGGTTAACTAATCCTAGACATTTTTGTTTAGGGTTGAGGAGTGAAGTTTTGGCAAAAAGATTTCAAATTAAGAAAAAAAACTTAGATTTTAAAAAATAAAAATATTAGTTTGGTCATTCTACTTTTGAGGTCTATTTTGTGATAAAAACTTAAAAATGGTCTATTTGAGAGAATTTTCCTTTTACAAATCCTATACAAAAACAATTTATTAAAAAGTTATTTAATACTAATTTTTCTTTTCTCAAATCATAAAGAAAATATAAATGTAAGAAAAAAATTTGATAGCAATTATTCTTTAAAAATCATTAACCAGAAAAAATGCATAATCTTTCACATTTTTGCGTGTTATTGTTTTTTTAGTTATAATGTTGTACAACGTAAGTTAATGTCGGTATTATGCTTATGTGTGTTTGTTTGTATTGACCATCTGAAATTGGTTATGCTAGGTAAGTTAATGGAAACACCAATTTACTACTTTAATATATTTATTTATGTTTATGTGTGTTCTTTCTACTTATTATTTTGAACTAAAATCGTAATTCAATTTGCTAACAGAAATCTTATCAAGAAATAATAGCTTCAGAAAGTTATTTAACACTAGATCAGTTAAATAAGAAACTTCTTTACCATCGTACTTTAGTAGTACGTCTTACTAGAAAATGGAAGCAAGAAATTTAAACAAAAATAATGAGCTTAATGAATTAATATTCTCCTATTTGATGAGAAAGCAAAAAAAATTATTAAAAAATCTTATATATTTTATTATTAAAAATATTTTATTATTATATAGGAAAATACTATTCAATTTTATATATATATATATTATTATCTTATTGAAAAATTGAAAGAAGGGTTACGTGAAGGAATCCTTATTGAAATCTGAAATTTTAATTTGTAATATTGCAATAAAAATTACGAACTCACAGATCATAAAATTCAAATAAGATTGACCAAAAAAACAACAAGTGCATGTGTGGGGAAACAATTACCTCAAACACCGCCTTAAAATTTTATTTTCGAAATTATGAAGGTTTTGTTTAACTAAAAGATTCCACACGATTTATATGGTAATATTCATAATTTTATATCATTTTGTATCAATTTGGGTGTCGAACATTGTATATTTCTAACAATTGATTGGATATTTGTAAGAATTTTGTTTGAAATAACATTATTGTATAACACGATTTTATTACAAATGTAATCGGATATATAAATAATATAGAGAAAAAAATATTCGTAATCAGACACCACGTTTTCTCTGAAAAGTTATTCTAATTTTATTGTTAAGAAGATATATTTTCCAATTTCAACTCTATTAACGAGTTTATAACATAAAATAAATCTCACACAACTTATGAAAAAAGAATTTTAAATATATAATAAAATTATTTATTATTTTTATGTTCTTTATTAAATTAAAATATCAAACAATATTGTTGCAACACACGACCTTATCTAGTGAATAATATAAAACTGTGATTAATCTTTTTTGTAAGAAAAAGGTTATATAAAGTATATTTATAAAATATATAAATTTTTGAATAAATAAATTTATATATTAATAAAATATTTGATCATTTATCATTTTGGTAATATTTTTCTAATGGACTCTTGACTTTTACATATAAGTATATTTCGAATTCAATTGTATGTTGGTCCATATAGGCGTAATAAGGTGAAGAACGTGGTTTTCTATCCAGAGGTGATGAGTTCACATGCATAGTCAAAAAAGGGACACTGAAGATGTATATGTTGGGTCAGTTCGTGAAGTACTACAGGAGTAGTACATGTGTGTGATGAAGATAAAGCTGAATGGGAGTTCGGATTTTGTGATGTGTGTGGCCTTGCTAAGCCTAGAAAAAGAAAGATAATATGTGTTGGAAGACGTATGTACGTTTTCCATAAAGCAAAAGAGAATTCGTTTGAAGATGAAATTTTCCATTAAAGAAATGAAAAGTTGCATTTAGTGTATTTGGAAGACTTGACGAGCAAGTTCAAGACATGAAGAGCAAGTTCTGGTCAGCTATCTAAGGAGAGAAATGCCTTATGAGAAAGCTAGACCTCCACTACAAGAAAACACCCTATTACCGACCAAAAATTACGACCACAAATCTGTCGTCGTAAGTTACCATCGGTATAACGTCGAATTGACGACGAAATACAATAATGTCGTACATTCGTCGTACTTTTGCGACGACTTGTGGTCAAC
>JABAYD010006736.1:0-25058 GCA_014822095.1 Diplotaxis tenuifolia | reverse complement strand
CGCCTTTGCACGTCCCACTGACGAGTTCAGTCACCTCGTATTACTGATCATAGATCTAACTCGGTACGAACATTGAGCTCCACGGAATTTGGTTAGATCAGAACAAACCGAACTAAATAAATTATCTCCGAACCGTTTCAGATTTGGTTTTTAACGGAGCAGTCCAATTGATCGAGTAAAACTGGTTCGACACGTGGCCACCACTTTTAGAGCGGGTTTATCATGACCACAATGTGCTCAATCACAGCTGATAAGAGCTCCGATATTACAAAACTTGAATTGCTTTTCTTTTTCTCTTTAAAAAATTAGCAGGCAATGTCTGAGAATTCTGACAATTGAAGGAAAACAGTCGGGTTCGTGCAAAGATTTGATCGTCCGGCGCAAATCTAACCTTGTTCGGTATAATTTTCTTCTAAGTTTTGTTTGACTTTGGCTTTTTTTTTTCTGAACTTGAGATCCGTTTTGAAACACTGCCATGATCGAAATTGATTATGTTGATTAGGGTTCAATACAGAAATATTCGATTAATTTTGTGGAATATCGTGAAAATAATCGAGCTTGGTAAGTGTTTTGTAATGCTTTTGTAGAAATCAAATTTCTTTGAGTTTTCTGGAAATTAAAATTCGTATTTTTTTTTGTTACATCTAGTTAGTAATTAGAGAAGTAGAATTGAGTTTTGAATAGCTTGAATTTGATAGGTGATAAGCTTGATCCTCTTACCACTGAAACAACAAACAAACAAAAAACGATACATTCTTGGAGCTCTTTTGTTGTGAATCTTTTTTGATAAAACGAAGATTGACTCCCTGAATAGTAAAATTGTAGGGTTGTTAGGAATGATAAGAGCTTATGTACTGAGAACATTCTCACTCTTTTATCTCTTTGATTATTTTCACTTGTGAATTTTCTCTTTGGATTTAGCTTAAAGGTTGAGAAGAGACTTGTCAATGGCAGACATACCTAGACACCTGCACGCTTGTTTGGATATGGGGAAAATAGCTTTCTTAGCTATCCTTGTTTCTGGAGGAATCGTCTTGCAGATTCTGGTATCCCAGAAAGTTGCACTTTACTTCAAATCATATTCGTGTTTCAACCCTCTGCTTTCTTATTTTGTTCCAGGCTTGTGCTCTGTATAATAACTGGTGGCCAATGCTAAGTGGTGAGTTGTTTCGCTCCTTCGTCCTATATCTGCTTTTAACTTGCCCGGCTTCATTTAATTGATGCTGATTGTTTTTCAGTTATAATGTATCTGATCCTCCCCATGCCTTTGCTCTTCTTTGCTGGATCAGACAGTACATCTCTCTTCAACGAATCAGACAATAGGTATCGGCCTTAATTGTTTGTTTGTTTGTTTGCGAGATCATATTACTCTTATTAAGTCTTTTAACTTACATGAACGTCTTCTTTATACAGCTGGATCAATGCAGCAAAGTTCATGACAGGTGCATCAGCAGTTGGAAGCATTGCAATACCTTCGATTCTAAAACATGCTGGACTCATCGGTTGGGGTGCATTAGCCTTTGATCTCTCTTCCTACGTTGTCTTCCTTGTCGCTATACTGTGTTACATTTGCATAGGTGATGACAGTGACAACTATTACAGCTACATTTGAACAAGGCACACAACAAAGTCTCACCATCATTAGTTTCTCAAGCTCTCTGCCTTTCTTTCCACATTACCGGTTCGATTGATGGTTAGAAAAAAGAGAACCTTTTGTCGAGAGGGATCACTCAGTTGTATGTATGAACGAAGGACTGAATGGTTGTTGTAAGTTGAAAACTTTTTATAGTTTTGTTTGGTTTTGGTGTGTACATAACAGATTTATCGTTTCAGAAAATATTTCAGTTTTTTTTTCCTTATTTAAATGTCTCAGTGGAATGTATAGAAGCTAGTTTATGATCATTTAGTCTCAGAGAGATATTTGATCCTCAAAAAAAAAAACAGAGAAGGATTTTCTTAGAGAGATATAAAAGCGAAGCTGTTTGGATGCGAGCTCTGTGTGTCAAGAAAGTTTACTGCTTTCTCTCGAAACTATCTTTAGCTTCTTCAATTCACTCTCGTCGATGCCTTGGCCATGCGATATGGAATCACGGAAACCATCATCGAGGTTTCTTTGATGAAGAAGCTCTTATCCTTCGACGGTTGTCCGAAGGAGGTCTTATACATGCACGCCACTTGCTCGACAAAATTCCTCAGAGAGGAAGCAGCACCCGTGTCAGGTACTGGACATCTCTCCTTACCAAGTTCGCGAAAGCTGGATACTTGGACGAAGCTAGGGCTTTGTTCGAAGTCATGCCTGAGAGGAACATCGTCACTTACAACGCCATGTTGACGAGTTATGTCAGATGCAGGAAGCTCAACGAGGCTTGGACATTGTTTCGGGAGATGCCCAAGAACGTTGTTTCGTGGACTGTGATGCTTACTGCGCTTTGTGATGAAGGAAGGAGTGATGATGCAGTCGAGCTGTTCGATGAAATGCCTGAGAGAAATGTTGTTTCGTGGAACACGTTGGTCTCGGGTCTGATTGATAATGGGGACATGAAGAAGGCGACACGAGTGTTCGATGCTATGCCTAGCAGAGATATTGTGTCGTGGAACGCTATGATTAAAGGTTTTATCGAGAACGGTGGATGGGAAGAAGCGAAACTCTTGTTTGAGAGTATGAGTGAGAGAAATGTAGTTACTTGGACAAGCGTGGTGTCTGGCTACTGCAGATACGGAGATGTTAATGAAGCTTATAGATTGTTCTGTGAAATGCCTGAGAGAAATGTCGTTTCCTGGACTTCTATGATCAGTGGGTTTGTGTGGAATGAGTTCTATAGAGAAGCGTTGTGGCTTTTCCTTGACATGAAGAAGGACGTATCACCCAATGATGAGACACTAATCTCTCTTGCTTATGCCTGTGGTGGTCTTGGTGTTGGATTTCACCGTCTTGGTCAGCAATTGCACGCACAAGTTATATCTAATGGTTGGGCAAGTGTGGATCACCATGGAAGGTTAGCTAAAAGTCTTGTTCATATGTACGTGTCATCTGGTTTGATCTGTTCAGCGCAGTATCTGCTCAATGAAAACTTCGATTTACAATCTTTTAACATTATGATCAATGGTTATTTAAGAAATGGGGATTTGGAAGGAGCTCAAACTCTGTTCGGGAAAGTTGAGAGCTTACACGACAAAGTATCTTGGACATCAATGATCAATGGGTATCTAGATGCTGGCGATGTCTCGAGAGCCTTTGATCTTTTTCATGAACTGCACGATAAGGACGGGGTTACATGGACGGTTATGATCTCAGGTCTTGTACGGAACGAGCTTTTTGCAGAAGCTGCGTCTCTGTTGGCAGATATGATGAGACACGGTCTGAAACCGTTGAACTCAACTTACTCTGTTCTTCTTAGTTCTGCTGGTGCCACTTCGAATCTTGATCAAGGGAAGCATTTACACTGCGTGATCGCCAAAACAACGGCTTGCTATGATCCTGATCTCATCCTTCAAAACTCTCTGGTCTCGATGTACGCAAAATGTGGAGCCATAGATGATGCTTATATGATATTTTCAAGGATCGTCCGAAAAGATACCGTTTCATGGAACTCCATGATCATGGGGTTATCACATCACGGCTTAGCCGATAAAGCTTTAAGCCTGTTCAGAGAGATGCTTGATTCAGAGATGAAGCCGAACTCTGTAACGTTTCTCGCAGTTCTCTCAGCTTGTAGCCATTCTGGACTCATCACAAGAGGTTTAGAACTATTCAAAGCTATGGAAACCTATTCGATCCAGCCCGGGATCGAGCATTACATCTCGATGATAGACCTATTAGGCCGAGCCGGGAAACTCAGAGAAGCAGAGGAGTTCATCTCAACTCTGCCTTTCACTCCGGACCATACAGTCTACGGCGCATTGTTAGGGTTATGCGGGCTCAACTGGAGAGACAGAGATGCGGAAAGCATAGCTGAGCGAGCTGCAAGGAGGTTACTGGAGCTGGACCCGGTGAATGCGCCGGGACACGTGGCTCTATGCAACGTGTATGCTGGTTTAGGGAAGCATGAGATGGAGAAAGAAATGAGGAAAGAGATGGGGGTTAAAGGTGTGAAGAAGACACCAGGATGTAGTTGGATTGTGGTTAACGGACGATCAAATGTGTTTCTCTCTGGTGATGAATCTGCTTATGAAGTTGCTCAAATGATTTTGCCAATCTTTTGTAGTACTGAAATGCTTGGAGAGGAAGAGAAAGTGTTGACTCTCTGCCATTGCTGACAAGTGAACCACATATGTTTGTCTACCTACCTATAGTATTTAACTTATTAATTCTATAGCAGTTTTCTAATGGAAGAGTTAGGTTTTGATCGAATATATTTGTTTCTTATCTTTTAGAAGAAAGATAATACAGAGACTAGCTCTTTATCAAGGTGAAACTCTTACACGTAATATATAACCATGTCACTTCTCGTCTATCAACTGGTTGATAATTGATGTCATAAGGAGGATTTTTGTCTAACTCATCTTGTGACATTATTGGTAAGAAAGACAGTCGATTTAGCTTTTTATTTATCAATCAATTTGCTTGTTACATCACACCCAGAAATCCAAAAAAATTAACCAAAAACCAAACACACATTTTTGTTAGACTTTAGAATCCTTTATATGCTCTTCATAGTCGTCATTATCGGTGTTGTTTTCATCATCACTCATCATGTCTTGTATCTCATCTTTACCTTCTAGTTTTATACATTTGTACCACCTTGCACATGCAATATACACCACCAGGTCAATGCTGGTCAACGCAGCCAGGAGGAAATAGAATCTATCCAAGTGACCTTTGTTGAGGTTCCTTGGAATCCAACCAGGCATGTGATCCTCTGTAGAGATCTTCACTACCATAGTCACCAGCAAGCTACTCACAAAGTTCCCCATCGACATTGACATCATACACAGAGCGCTCCCGAAGCTCTTGAGTCCATCTGGTGTCTGCGCGTTGAAGAACTCAAGCTGGCCCACGTACATAAACACTTCTGATGCTCCAATAAGAGAATATTGTGGAACCTATAAAGATGATAAAGATTGTCAGGACGCTTCCTATGTAAGTGATTGATTTTTAGGACAGAGTTGTGTTGTGTTCATTTTTACCTGCCAGAAGATGCTTAATGAGCTGGAGCCATCACAGTGAGTGCAACTCTTGTCTGCATATTTAAGCCTAAAGCATTCCACAACCCCAGCTGCAACCATAGCTAAGATAGCAATCACAAGTCCAATACCCATCCTGTGAAGCTCTGTGATTCCTTTTGATCCGTCCTTCTTCTTGAATCTGGTGGCTAGTGGCTCTAGAACTCTGCGGTATATGAATATGAACAAAGCAACGCTAAGGATGTCGAAGCTGGACATACTTGCGGGAGGGATTTTGAAATCAGAGACAGTAGTCTTCATCGCTGCGCCTTGCTCCACAAAGAGAGAAGCCATTTGGGTGAAGACTACCGAGTAGATTATAGTGCAGAGCCAAATCGGCATCAGTCTGAGGATACACTTCACTTCCTCAACTTGTGTCACTGGACAAAGCCTCCATGGATTCACTCCGCCTTGTTTCTTGTCATCTAGATCTCTTGATGTGATGTAAGCTGCTCTGTCCAAGAACCTGCAAGTCAGAACACAAACATGTTAAAGGCATTGAAGTAAATGCACGAACTAGGATTGTTTCTTGGAGACTTACTTGAATTCATCAGTATGCATTATTCTCCTCCCTGTGTTGTTTCCTGAATCATCTTTCTCTTGTCTGTCTTCATCATACATCTCCTCTCTCCCTTTCGACGGCGCCTCTACCGATGATTTCTTCGTTGCAGCTACCAAAACTTGGCAAAACCTCGAAAGAGGGTTCCCTGTTGGCTTGAAATATCGGTATCTCGGTGTTCCAACGAGGAAAAGAATCAAAGCCAAGATTGCAGAGCCTGTAGACGCCCAAAAACCGAGTGCCCACATCCCCTCATCCTCAAAATATCCCAAGATGGTGTTGGAGAAGAGCGAACCGAGGTTCAAAGCGAGGTAGAAGTAGCTGAAGAAGGCTATCTTTGAGTACCCTTCTTTAGGATGCTCCTCATCGAATTGATCCGCTCCAAACGTTGCTATGTTTGGTTGGTAACCACCATTCCCTAACGCGATCAAGTAGATCGAAAAGTAGAACATTGTGATCTCCATTGTTGAATGTGTACCGCAAGCTGTGACTTCATCCCCACAACCTCTTGGTTTAATCAAGAACATGTATGATGATAGTGATAGCGATGAAAGTCCCTACGTATTCACATTAGAACAAGTGTTATAATCTTTATACTTTACACTCTCATCGATTTAACTGAGTGGCTTTTATTAAGATTCCTTCACTTACAATGACAAAAATGACTTGGAAGATAGCACAAGTCTTGTAACGACCCCAATACGAATCGCTGAGAAACGCTCCGACCAATGAGAAGATGTAAACAGTTCCTGTCCATTTGCTAACGTTGTTCGCTGCGTCTGCGTTGTTCTGCTGCAGAACGCGCGTTAGGAACAACACCAAATTCACTCCAACTCCAAAGAACGCCAGTGTGGCCAACCCCTGGTTCACTGTTTAAAACCAGTTTCATTAGCAAAAATGATTTAGTAAGTTAACCAAAATTACTTGTTTGGGATAATGTTAAACCCACGCGCGTTATTGATATGATAGGAACCGGAACTGATCGAATGAATGGAAAATGATTGTGAATAATTGAGAAACTATGTTACGTTACTTGTGTCGTCAATATGATGTTAACATTTATTTGGTTGGATTGTATCTCATGACTCAGTGGCGGAACTAGGGCTTTGGCATGGGATCAATTGACCTAGGTGGATTTTTACAAAAAAAAAATTACTTGTATAATTCTTTTAAAACTAAATAAATCCTATAAACTTTAGCTAAATAACTCCTACAATATATGCTAATTTCAAAATTGACCCTCCTAAAACTTTTTTCTAGTCCCGCCACTGTCATGACTACTTTACAATAATTGTACCTTCTAATGCAATTAAAATAAATTGATCATGAAACTATATGAATAATTAAGATTTAGCAAATCGGTTGAATTACACATGCTAATAACAAATCAGTAACCAATAATCTTATGATTTTTTTATCAAAAATATTAGGTGACTCTACTAAATCAAATAAGAAAAAGAAGACCACTTAAAAAAAATCTTAAATGATTTTGTTTGTTTGTTTTTATCGAAACAGGCTTTGGATATAATTTCTTTTTGTACAGAGAAATTTTGAGTTGGTCCGAAATATTCTAAAACATTATAAATACAAATTAATATTATTTGAAAGATCAAAACTGAAAGAAAAAATATATTTTTTTCAAGAAATGCACGTTGCAAAAGCTGGCGAGATGGGTAATTACGTGTAAGGCAGCTTAATTCCACTAACACATGCTTTCCTTGCACTTATATTAATATAGATATTGTTATTAGTGTCCTCTTGAAGTCTGGCTCAAAACATCTTTTAAAAACTCAGATACGAGAGTGATTGGTTAGAATATATCTAGTTATTTTAGCTTTAATTTCTATCTACAACTATAAAAATTATCAATCATGTTTTATCTAGTTTTTAAAGCTAAAATCAAAGATTTAAAAAAAATAGTTGTAACACCTTTGTTTTCTAAAATATTATTTTGTATGCTGTAGAAAATACAAACTGCTGTAGGAACATCTATCCTTTTTATTACTTTTCTCATTTAATTCTTACATATATATTTCTTACAGCTACAACCAAAATCTTACAGACAGTAAATTTGTTACAGTTACATCCTAACCAATCACCTTCTATAGTTGAGCAAAAAAACGCAGATATAGAATCACTTACAACTGTGCTGTTTTTATTAGAAAATGATTCCACAGTTTAAAATTTAAATAAACATCTACATCACATAGTAAATAAGTTTCTTTTCTTAGGGAAAAAATGGAGATAGATGCAATATGCATATGTCATAGGAAAAAAATTATATATATGCAATATGCATATGTCATGTGGTTGGGGGTTAACCACAAATGGAGACTACTTTCGAAAACATGGAAGTCTTTGACACATTCACGTAAAATTCGAAGTTAGTTTAGATGATTTCTTTGTTGGTTATATTGTCATTTTCCTAGTTTCTGATATAAAAAAATTGAAACTTTAGTTTCTGATAACTTACCTAAAAGATGTATGCATATTAATCAATCTACAAACTTCTAGATATACATCATATCGCAATCTATTTATACGTTATATATGTGTATAATGTACGCGTATGTTTCAGTAGACAAAATAATGTATGAAATATATAAATAATGAGTCAAAGAAAAGATGAAGACATGCTGATAATATTAAAGGACCCTAATAAATATACCTAGATGAGGGCCATCACTTTGTATGTGGTATCTTCAAGAAAAGGACGTGAAGAACAGAAAAAAAAATAGAAAAAGTTTTACTTTTAGTTAGAGAAGAGAGAGACATACGAAGAATGATGATGCCAGCAACCCATTGGCCTGAGTTGGAACGAATAGAGGGACGGCCATAGTAATCCACAGTTCCATCTCTCGTTTCTTCTTCTTCTCCTTCTTTCTTTTTCATCATCTGCGTTTCCATTTATATACACACCATCAAGTTATTAATAAAACATATAGAGAAGGATGCTTATATATGTTTCAACTCTTTAGTAGTATCTACTATATACATACTTTTTTTTTTGTTTTTTTGGACAACATCTACTATATACATACAATTGTCAAGATTCTTTGGATTTATTCTTGACTTTTAGTTGCAACAAAAGAAAGAAAACTGTTACAAGAAGATTAGCATAACAAAGGCAATATTGTTAAACTTAATTACATGGATTGAAACAAAAAATGAAGAAAAAACAAAACGACGTTGAGCTAACTGTTCTTGCACATAAAATCGTGATTTTGCATTTTGCACTGAGCATGCCCTTTTTTTGTCATGCTCTTCTTGAGCTACAAAGATCTTTTAAATTTTATACTATTAATAAGTAGTTTTGAAAAAGAAAAAAAAATCATTTTGTAGTCACATAGGTAAATCAAGAAACTAGAACCTTAATCGCACTAAAAGAATCTTATAAGGAAGGAAAGTAAAAGCTCGTTAATATAAGCAAAAGAGGCAACTAAAGAGAGAAGCTTAAAAGTTACTTACGTCTTTGTTATAAATCTCTAGGCAAGACATTTTTGATGATATTGGATGATATGTATGTGACTTATGGTAAGAGAACAAAGCGAAATATAATTTTAGTTTTGTGTGTGTTTTAAGTGATATGAGAGAATTATAAGAAATGACAAAGAGAAGAAGGGAGAAGTAAGTCGCGGAAAGAAAGTTCAAGCTTGAATGTTTTAGAAAAGAGGAGATTGAGAATAAATAGAAGTATAGAAGATGATTTGAACGGTCCTGATTTTACATGGGACACTCACATGCCCAATATTAATTTATATTTCTTATAAAATAATACACTCATAAGTCATAAACACTGAAAAAGACTCAAACGCATAGTTTCATATTTTTTGTTTATTTTTTAATATTCGCACCGTTTCATTATTTGAACTAAAATATTTGCATTTCTCCCGAATTGTTTTATTTTGTAGCTGAAAGGATTATAGAGCAAACCTTAAAACTCTTTTTCAACTAGGCAGTTAAACTTTTTTATTAGATATATATATATATATATATATATATAATATGTTGTAATAATATATATAATTGTTTTTGTAAAATTTAAAATATAGTTATTAATAGAACGGACAAAACCATAAGATTTGCTATTAGTAAAAACTGAGGCACGGCATTAGATTAAAGAAGTACGAATGGATTGGATATTTTGAAGGTTTAGTTAAAGGTCTGACATATATGAAATTATACCATATTGTATATGTATAACTTCCCTTCGTGATAATATTTATTTTACATGTATATATATATATATATATATATATAGCTAAAGATTAGGAACTTTGGCATCTATATATTATAGATTAATTCGAAATAGATAATTGTAATAACCATATGTTATAGCATTGTAGACGGTTTAATTCTAAGTAAGTTTGTATAATAATTTAGTGCCATGGCTTAGTTTTGTATGTCTGTTCTTATAAAACAGGTTTAGTGTTGTACGTCATAGCATAATACCTAAATGTACTTTTTCAATGTATTGTGCTTTATATATTTTATATATAATCATAACGTTATTCTCCATTCCTAAGAGTCTTTTAAGGTTTTTTTTTTCCGACAACAAACAAACAGACTCATATTAATGTTCTTGGTACATAAATTATTGTCGAGATAGTGAAACTCTCCTGAAGCTTCTTGATATCTTGTATATAACTTGCAAAAGCTGGACATTCTTCTCGATCCGAAACCATCTTCACAAATTGAAAATCTGTTGCAAATGTGACCTGATATTGCCTTAAGTTCCTCATACTCTCTATAGCCCAAATAACCGCTTCCACATCAGAGTGAAGGGGAGATAGGCTGACCCGAACATTTCGTGCACCCATTAATCCTACAAAGCCATTTAAAGTACTATACCAACCTTGACCATAAACTTATCATTAAAAAGAATAAAAATTAGTCAGATGATTAAAATTTGACTAAGAAGAAAAAATACACTATTTATTAAGAGACAATAGTATTTCATGAGTTTCTAGATAAATAAAAACTTCTCTTCATTTTTCCTCTTTTTTTTGTTATAATTTAAGTTTGTATAATAATTTAGTGCCATGGCTTAGTTTTGTATGTCTGTTCTTATAAAACAGGTTTAGTGTTGTACGTCATAGCATAATACCTAAATGTACTTTTTCAATGTATTGTGATTTATATATAATCATAAGGTTATTCTCCATTCCTAAGAGTAATTTTTTAGAAGAAATTAGTCAGATGATTAGAATTTGACTAAGAAGAAAAAAATACACTATTTATTAAGAGACAATAGTATTTCATGAGTTTCTAGATAAATGAAAACTTCTCTTCATTTTTCCTCTTTTTCTTTATTAATTATAAAATGCTCAGATTAGATACCTCTAATGGAGGTACAAAGTCTTAAGTATCTAACATTGTGTTCAGTGATTTTCTGGAATCTTCATGCATTTCTACCGACAAATAATTTCTTCTACATAACCTAATTAAACACAATCATGCCTAAATTTTCTATATTTTCTCTTTGTTTGATCCATGTCTCTCGAGTGAGCTTTCTTTTAATGTTTACTTTAAATCAATGACATGGACATTACATTACGTTTTCTTTCTAAGATTTCGATTTTCCGGCTTTAGTTATCCATTTCCACTCGTGTGGACCAGAAACGAAAGATCAAAATCATTTTAATCAACATCGAATAGAGCACTGACAAAAGAACATCGACTTGAACAAGATGGTACTGGTACATCTGCATTTATACGTGTAAATTTAGCAGCCACGTTATTTTAATTTATATAATGGGATCGTTTTTGTTCTTAAATTCACTAGTCCACACATACTTTTTCATTTACTGTCACCACAATTTTCAGCCACATCGTTTAATCAAATGTATATAAACTAATTGATGTATAGTAGTAGTAATTAAGAAGCCATATGGTGCAACCTAATTGACCTACTTATTGATACATATCAACTAATTATCCGGTGTTTAGATTAATTAACTAATCAGTAGATGATTTGCTGGTAGCCGCAAATTCAGAATTGGAGGCTCTTTTCGGCTATAGATCAGTTTACTGAGAAGACATTTAGTTAGTATCGCTTTGAAACAAAATTGCACGGATTTCTGAAGATGACAAAATCACGTACAAGCTGGTTGGCATTTGCCTCCTGATGAAAGAGTGATTTTGATTTTTTAGTCTTACGTACATTATTGATCTTCTGCAAGCTCAGCTGTAGGGCCGACTCGTTGGCCGGCAGTGCAAGTCTAGAGATCATCTGTTCATTTTTAGGTTCTACACTATAACATTGGCTCTAATGTTCGTACATTAGAAAGGTAGAAAAGAAAAGGGCGGTTTAGGTTGGGGACCAATGATCGAAAAGATCCAAGATTTGTTTCTTTGAGGTTCAAGTTTTCTTTTCTTTTGGACTCATTTTGATAAGAATCTTCTGTTTTCAATATACATATGGATGTCCTCCATTGTACTTGATCTTTATTTTTTTTAAATGATTATCACTAAAATTTCAACTCAAAATGGGAATCAGAAATTACAAAAGTCCATTTAACCGGAAAAATATCAACGCCTAGGTTACAAAGATTTGGCCATTATTATCAGATACTCTCTGTACTCGTTCAAAAACATCAATAAAATATCCATTTTTTCATAGTTGATCAAAGCTTAAATATTTCTTTGTATAGCTTACTTGTTTGTCAAGTTTTCATTATCTTAATCTTTATTTATGAGTGAATTTTAAGATTCAAAGCTCTCAAACCCTTTATCTTTCTTCTTCAGAGCCACAACCTCGACATCAAGAGCATCACTACGCTCCAAAGCCACCGCATTCTTGAGTTTCTCAGCCTCCATAGCATGATAACTGCAAGAAACCTGCCCTTCAGCTTCAGCGACTTCCTCGCAAGAGATCTGAACCCACAACTAACAATTGATCTTAGGATGATTCATTTGATTCAAAGATGATTTGTATTTTTCTGGGAAGTGTACTGGTTTAAACTCAATCAAATCCCAGCAATAAGTATCTTCTACCAGATCTGAGAATAAAGCAGAATGTTAGTATTAAACACTTCATATAAGTCAGATTCACATTCACACCGACTCACCTGACAACCTGATATACATCCAACTCCGGGAGGGGGGGGGAGGGCTATCGTTGGAGCCAGGTTTTGGGTTTCACCATGTTCTAAACTCGGTCTGAGATCTTAACATGATTACCATAAAGGCCAAGATCAACCGCCATCAAGGCCTATGAAAGAAACAAAGCCCTATGAAATCAAATTTAAAGGAATACTATTCTTTTCTTTAAACACTAGAACAACATTACATAAAGGTTCAAAGAACCAAGTACAAAGAGAGTACAAAGAGATGAAATACAAAGACTCTAGTACAAACGTCCTACCGAAAAAATGCTTTGGCCAGAGAAGAAAGCTTGAAGCAATATAGGATTGAAACATATTCATTTTACCTCACCATTAGCAATAGAAGGTTTAAGGGCCATCCTTGATTGGAATTCCACTTGCCATGAGGAAAGATTCCCAAGCAAAGAAAGAATCTTTGTAGAATGGTATCTTAAAGAAGGCCATGCAGAAGATTTTGTAATGGAGCAAACGAAGTCATGATCATCACTAGAGAAAATGATAAAGTTGAAATGAATTGATATCATACTTTCTATTGCCCACAACCAACTTTCAAGAGAAGAGTCCGGTTTACTTCTGATGTCCAAAAAAGATCTTCTTCCATGAGGCAAGACTTTGCCATCAGAATTCCTATGGATCCAAGCTGCTCCACATTCAAGAGTGGTTTTGTCCCAAACCGATCCAATATCACACTTTAGCCAAGAACGAGGTGGGTGCTTCCATCCAAAATTTATTTTCTTCTTCCTTTCTAGATCAATAGCTTTATTTTGAAACTCCAAGTCCTTGACTAAAAACTAGTGATTTACTTCTTGAAAAATAGATTTTGCAAAGCTTTGATCAACATATATATTACCATTGAAGAGAAGGCCGTTCCTATTTTTCCAGATTGACCATAGGATCCACAGGCCACTTCTTCTGATATCATATGGGAGCTTCTGGTTTTTCTCTATTTGTAGAACATAGAAGATGTTGGAGTAGATAGATGAGGGATGAAAATCATTAACCGGAAAAGGGAAATTGCATAGAGCCCAAGTATTTATTTGACAACGAGTGTCAACCTTCATTCCTGATAAGGTTTTTTATGCCTTATGCAAATCAATGTAATATTTTAGATGTCAATCCAATCCTGAGTGATAATGAGCAGAGAGAATGCAAGTTATTGTCTTAATCTAAATGCAATCAAGAGTTGTTTGGAATAAGGTAACAAGTAACAAGCATATAAAGTAACAAGCATATAAGTAAACAAGAATAACTGAAGCTTTGATTTAATGAGATAAAAGAGTCTATGGGTAAGGGTATAGAATTTGGGTGATCAAGTTACTATCTAAGGTGAGATTTCAAGCAATCAATTATATCCTATAGGTCTAGACACATTCTTAAGCTTGTCCTTTGTCAAGGCAAAAGCTCATTTGCTCTTAATCATCAAACATCAATGTCTTTATTTTAAATCAAGCAAGCAATCATTAAGAACAAGTCTACTAACTACCTACCTTAATCATAAAATGTATTTGGTTAAGCAAGCAAAGGGCAATATTACTTTGGTTCAGACATTTCATCGAACACTTGTCAGGCGTAAAATGTTTAATGATCTAGTTTAGAAGAATTATGTCTAATCTAGCATTGGGAGCAAGTAATAAGCATAGAACAAGAAGGATCTAACACTAATCACCCTAGATCATCACTTAATCACCCTGACCCATAAGCTCAAAGAGAGTCTACTCAATAATCTTCATGTTTAATCCTAAACCCATGATGGATAGAATACTAATCATAATTAGAAGATGAGATAGATTCAAAATACTCAAGAAGCACATATTAAATTAATTAAGGATTCAACTTTCTCAAATGTGTTTTTAGAGAAAAAAGATATGATCCACAATTAGGTCTAGAATGTATTTATAGTGCTCTAAAAACAAAGGGCAAAAATTGGTAAAAGCAGAAGTGCAGATTTTTGCAAGTGTCGCAGCTGGTTTTGTGGCATGGCCATTAGGCCGCTGCGAGGACATTAAGCAGCTGGGACACTTAGTCTCACGAGCCTCTCTGTTGGCAGCGGTTTAGCTTACCGCTCCATCATGCCGCGTCAGGTCCCGCATCATTTTCACCAAAACTTTACGGTAGTGCCGCAGCTGGTTTTGTGGCATAGCCATTAGGCCGCTGGGACACTTAGGCTCCATTTCGTTTCCCGACCAAAATCACTCATTTTCCCAAAATCAAGCTTTAATTGCTCCAACTCATCAAGTGTCATCCCTAACACCTGATATGACCTTATGCATGGAAATACAACGTAATGATGTCTAAATGTTATTCTAAATGATCAATATGTACAAAAATGGAATGCTAAAACAATGCAAATATGCAAGATATCAATTCCTCTATGAATAAATGGTATGCCACAAGCATGGCTCCACTGATGACTTTCCGCAAGAAGATCTTGATTTTTAGTTATGTTTTTAAACTCCAAATGCGTTGTTTAATTCCATTAAGTGAAGGCAAAGATTGACTTGAAACATAGGCATCTTTATTTGTATCTTTCTCTGCAAACCAATATCTTGATTTCACAGCATATTCACCAGAGCAAGTGTGGTTCCAGCAATAAAAGTCGGGTGAAGAGACTAATGGTTTAATCTTTAAGATTAGCTCAGTGTCTTGTGTACAAAACAGAGTTTCTAGTTTCAGTAAGTCCCATGAAAGCGAGGTAGGAGATAAGAGATCTGATACCTTGAGATTTAAATCCACCAAAAAAAAATTTTCATAAGGGGAATGCGCATTCTTTCGCCATCAATCAGCCAAGGAGAAGACCATATTGATAAAGAACTCCCGTTACCGACCATGTGTCTTAAGCCCTTTGCTAAAAGAACACGACCATGAAGAATGCTGCGCCAAGCATATGAGGGTCTATTGCCGAGAGAAGCAGAAAGAAAAAAACCATTAGGGAAATAACGACTTTTCAAAAAATGACTTAGGAGGGAAGATTGATCCGAAATGATGCGCCAAGCTTGTTTAGAAAGGAGTGCTTGGTTGAATAATTTGATATATTTAAAGCTCATTCTTCCTAACTCTTTTGAGACACAAAGTTTATTCCAACCGAGCCAATGAATCTTCCCTTTGTCCTCTGAAACTCTCCACCAGAATTCAGACGTGGTAGAGGTTAAGTTGTTGCAGGTGGTTTTGGGAAGTTTGAAGCAAGACATAGCATGAATGGCCATGGCTACTGATTTCAAAATAACTTCTTTACTGGCTTGAGATAAAAATTTGGTGTACCAACCAGACATCCTTCCTTTCATTTTATCTTAGATATATGCCAGCATTTCAACTTTAGAACCACTAAAACACCTAGGGAGACAAGGGTAAGATCCCACTCCTTCAAAAGAATACTATTCACAAATTCATTTTAGTGTTATACTTTTTTATAAATTAGTCTTTAAATTTTTATATAATTTTGTTTTTTATCTAAAAAGATTCAATATTAATGTTTAATACTTTATGAATAAAATTATAGGCTTATATAAATCATTATATACTTTAAAAGTAACTAAACTTATGTATTTAATGAAGATTTAGTTCAAATAAATTTCTATTTGGATTTTGTAAGTTTTATAAAATAAGAATATTTAGAATTACTAATAAGTAATAACAATATAATATCTTAAATATATATATTTTGAGGAGAAAAAATAAAAGAAACTATTGAAGCAAAATGAAGATTCATTTTGAGTTTACATAATTTTGAGAAAAAAATGAAGTAAATTATTGGAGATGTCCTTACAGTAGATAGTATTCTGAAAATAGGGTTGTTGTTCATTTATAATATTCGGACAAATATTTTGATGGAGTACATTTTTTTTATAAGAACTCAATATTTTGGAGTATTTATATACAAATATACAACTAAAAAAAATGCGTGCTGGCTAAGAAAGATCGCTACAACGTTGACAAACTTACATAAACTAATTTTCATTCTCGATGATATATGGTGATGAAATCGATTATACCAAAACACATGCATACGTTATTAACATATACACAATTTGTATATGTCCATGTTCTTGGTTATGTGCAATAGTTAGATAAAGACCTATGATTTCAAGAAAAAAGTTTTAGCTTAAAAAGAAATGAAATGGAACATGTCACGTCACTATGAAAGTTCATCTTACCTATCATATATAGGAAAGAAGAAAGCGGAGTTCTTCAAAAGCAATCATTTTCTCCACTACACTTATGGAATCGAATGAAAATGAATATTGTTTAGAAGACAAACGTAAAGTTAATCATGCCTTATTTTTTTTTCTCAAAAATAACACCATCATGCGACTAGTCTTAATTATCACTTAACAATATTCCAAAATCAGCTTAATGCAATTTGAATGGTAAAAAATCACGTGTTTCCTTCCTCTGTTTAAGTTTTGGATTGCCATTAGAGTTGTCAGCCCAATCCGTGGCCCACGGATTCGGCCCATATAAACCCATCACGGGGCGGACTTGGACATGTAGTTTAGTGTCCATGAAATTGCGGGTTTAGCGGGTCTAACCCAAGCGGGTTTAGCGGATCTAACTCAAGCGGGTTTGCCTGTCCAGCTGGACGCGGGTCAACCCGTCTGACAATTCTAATTGCCATGTATGTCAAACCTATAACATAAAATTATCATCAACTAAATCGACTGTATTTCATCATTAATCTCATATTAACATCTATCATAAATCAAGTTATTAAAATTAAAGACACATGCTTGAGATATTCATGTTTATAAACATAAGATCATCACTATTCAAGGAATTCTTTATCATGTGAATGTTTTTTTTCTGTACACCACTAATATCAATCGTGATCTTTTGGTTCATACGTACATATGTTTTGTATAACCACCTTCTTAGTAAAAAGAATCTCGATAACATATTCCATTTGAAATATTGTATTCAACAGATTTTTCGATGCACACAATCTAAACCAATGATTTTGGTTATCCTAAATTAATGATATTCCAAATACAATTCTTATGTTTAAGCTATCACATTAACTAAAATTATATTAATTTTACTAAAACAACCAAAAATAGGAGTAGGAGTTTAAAACATCTACTAAAATATAAAACCATATCAAACATTTGAAAAATATATTGTTAAGAATTTAAAATATTTATCAAATTTGTATATCATAAATTTGAACAATCTAAAAGTTAAAATGAAAACCTGCACATAAACGCGGCTGAGTATCTAGATATATTAAAAGGTAAAAACAGATGAAATGATTTAGAATTTTGTATTCTGCCATTATTATTTAGACTAGTTAAAAAAACTAAATAAATAAAATGATTTAAACTAGTTTCCGTATTAATATTTTCATCATTTCTACACTAAAGCGACTGAAACTCTATAGTAGGGTAATATGCATAATTATTATCAGTTCCATTTGACTTTGGAATAGTTCTAGATATTCAATAATAGAATGATATCTTTAACAAAAAGCAAATATACATATTTCATAAATTAGCACAAATTTGTTACCGCTGATGGAGTAATTTTGGGTGAAAGGTAGATTTATTCTGAAACTTTTAGAACGCCAGTTTTAAACTATGATTGTTTTATAGAATATATACTAGTTTGTGTTTGTAAAATTTAGATAAAAATGCTAAAAGTCGAATTTTGCCAAACATTATGCTAGTTCGAAACACTTTCCAAAGCTAAAGATGTTGATTAACTCATAATTAATTCGATAATAATTTCTGGTCATAGCATTTTCTTGGGGAGGGTGTTCTTTTTAATATACTATTTTCTAATTTCCCCTAAACAGGCGGATCTGGATCTGATTTACAAAGTTGTCGGCAGGACAAAAAAGTTCGGCAGAAATAAGAGAAATGTGAAGACCTCGTAATTGCAAGGTTTTAACAATATTTAACGATTAAAATTAGGTTTATTCAACCGGCTAAATAATCGAGTAATTAAGTAAAGAAGAAAATTAAACTTTCACAAATTTTTCAAATGGCAAATCAACAGTGAAGAAAGATTAGGGGATGCAAAAAGAAGATTAAAAGCCTTTTTTCAAAAAAAAAAGAAAAAAAAAAGAAGAAGATTAGGGGGTGGGTTGAAAAGCAATTGCTCATATTACGTCCGTCCACTTATCAATAGTTTTCGCTTACGTAAACCAAATCCCCTTTAAAAAAAAACAACTAATAAAATCCACAGTAGAGAATCAAGAACAGATCGCTCTCAGCTTTTAGTAATGTCCCCCAATCGCACAATAGGAAATAAGAAATTACGTAATAATTATGTTTTAAACTTAATAATAAAATATAAAAGTTCGAACGACCTCGATACGAGCTGGATCCCTCTTCACTTGTCTGTATATATTCATTGGTTTCTTTTGTTGCATTTTATTAAGATATCAACAACATCCATACCAAATTAATTTGAAAATCAACTAAATTTTAGCAAAAAATTAAAAATATTAATAACTCGTGGCGAGATCGGTAATTAACGTAATATTTGTCTTTATGATAATGGAAAAACAACAACTAATATTTTATAATATCAAAAAACTAGTGAACTTTTTTGGTTCCTTATTTTGGACGATTTACTCACTTTTTGTTTTACGATTATGTTGGTCTTTAAAAGAAAATAGATCTTCTTGTGAGATTTTTTTTTTTTTTTTTGTGGACACACAAACATAAAATTTACTATTTCTGGATGAAAATCTGAGTTTTAAATGTTTTTCATTGATTTCTCTACGGCTTATACTCAGCCGCCTTAGGGTTCTTATTGATACTGAAGAACATCGGAACTGTAACTGGTGGGCTCATGAATTTAAACAAAGTTTTTGCGACAATGTCCTTGGAGGAGGATGAAGTGCCTTTCGACTTACCAGACCTTCCGCAATTCAGTGTTGTGGAGAGTAATAGATTGAGCATAATTGGATGGATTCTCAACCCCGAGGACCAGAGGATGAAGGACTTGATTCTGGATATGCCAAAAGTGGCAAATTTTTGACAGGGTCCGTGGTGTGGCTTTATCTCCAACCACGTTCCAGTTCATATTTAAGTATAAACACGAGTTAGAGGAGGTGACGAGGAAGCGTGTGTGGACTTTCAACGAATGGAGTGTTGTGAGTGATCGTTGGATGGAGAAACCACTAGATGATTACTTGACGTATTTGCTGGTTTGGGTTCTGATCAGGAACATTCCGGTGAATCACTACACAAAGGAGGCTATTGAAACCTTTCGGAGTTTTGTTGGGAAGGTAGATGTGGTGGCTTTGGACCAAAATAAGGCGCAAAGTCAAGACTATGTGAGGGTGTGTGTCTTTTTTGATGTATCAAGACCGGTACGAAAGACAAAAGTTATTAACCTTTCGGGTGGAGATGCGATAACTCTAAGATATGACTTTCTTGCAGAAACGGTGTCACCATTGCCAACGTTTGACTCGCGAGAAAGATAAATGTCCTATCTTACTTCAGGAGAGGAAAGAACAGGTTGTTGAGTGTACGAAGAAGTTTGGAGAAACAAAAAAGAGAATTGGTAATTCAAAGGGATGACCCATTGTTTGGAGTCCTAAGTGATGAGCAAGTGGGACTGGATGATGCTACTGGAAAATGCAAAATCAATCCTGAGGTTTTGCAGAACATGAGGGAGTACATTTTAGATGCAGAAGGTGGTGAAAAACGAGTGAGGGAGGAGCGTGTGAGAAACACTGTATTGGAGTTGCGGGATGATCCGATTGAGCAGATGAACTATCTGAGACTAGAGCCCCTCATGTGGTTACCAGTAATGTTGACATGGACAAAGGCCTAACGTTTGGTTATGGTCTGAAGTATGTGGAGTCCCAATTGGCTCTGCGTAGGACAGAGGAGTCTTCTCTCAACAAAGGGGTCAATAATAACTCTCATGAAGCTTATTCTGCTCCTATAAGCGGAAAAAATAAGTGACTCTCACTCTAACCTTGATGTCTTTGAATGTTCAACGGGTTTTAGCTCTCGTTGCCTAGATGCTAACTTTTCCGGGGCTTCAAGACTAAAGGAGGAAGGAGATACAGGCCACCAAAGAAAATGAGGAGATTTAAGCCGAGGTTAGTAGGAACGGAGTGTGATGGTGGTAAGGAGAAGGAGCTCGAGGAGGGTGTTGCTATATTTCGACCAAGAGGATAGTTGTGGCTATGGCAGGGGAGTTTTCAAGAGTTGCGAGAAAGTCAAAACCAGAGGTGGTCCCAAGTGGGGGACTGCCCAATCAATAATGCGGATACTGAGTTGGAATTTCCGAGGCTTGGGACGGTCTCTGGACTCGACAATTTCCCGTCTCAAGGAGATACGTAAAATATATTTCCCTGAGATTATGTTTTTGATTGAAACTAAGAACATAAAGATATGGTGGTTGATTTGAAGGTGGTTCTGGGGTATGATAGAGTGTGTGTGGTGGATCCGGTTGGTTTGTTTAGTGGTCTAGCTGTTTTATGGAAGAGGGATGTGAGTCTGGCTGTGACTTTTGCTGACAGGAATGTAATAGACTGCCGAATATCTTATCGAGGACATGTTTTCTTTGTATCATTTGTATATGGGGAGCCAAGTCAGTATGGGAAGAAGAAAGTTTTGGAAAGGCTCATGAGATTGGGAGCAAGGAGGAAGGAAAGTTGGGGGAATGGTTGGGGATCTTAATGACATTCTAAATAATGGTGAGAAGATTGGCGGTCCTTCAAGAGGAGATGCGTCTTTTGCTGACTTTGCGGAAATGTTACAGATTTGTGAAATGAAGGAACTGACTAGATATGGTGACAGTTTTACGTGGGCGGGAATGAGACATAAGAAGTACATCCAGTGTAAATTAGACCGATGCTTTGGGAACAAGCAATGGAGAAACACTTTTCAAAACTCAACGCAAACCTTCATGGAAAGACTTGGATAAAACCACAGACCAGTTTTGGTGAATCTTATGTCTGAGAAAGATAGGAAAAGGACTGACTTCTGTTTCGATAAGCGGTTAGTTGGAAAGAACAGAGTTGAGAAAACTACAGGGGAATCTTGAGAAGGGCTAGAGGAACCAGGAAAATTTTGACTGTTGAAAGTTTGGGCGTTGTGCGTAAGTGTCTTGGGAGATGGAAAAGAGATAACAACCATAATTTAAAAGAACAAATTCAGAAGCTTAGGCATGAGCTGGAAATTGAATCTTCCTCTACAACACCATTCTGGGACCGTGTAAGAGAGCTGAAGACGATGATTAGCAAAACGTTTAAAGAGGAGGAAGACGTTTGGGCTCAAAAGAACAAAGATAAGTGGCTTTTGGTTCGGGATAATTATACAAGCTTTTTCCATGCTTCTGTGAAGGTTAGCCGTCAAAAGAATCAACTCTCTAAGCTCATGGATGATGAAGGGAGAGAGCATTTTTCGATTCCACAAATGGGGGAGACTGCCACAAAGTATTTTGAGAAGCTTTTCTCTTCATCTTCTGAGCATGATATATGGGGTTTTTTCTCTGGTTTAATGTCTAGAGTTACAGAGAGCATGAATCAAAATTTAATAAAGGAGGTAAAGGAGGAGGAAGTAAAGGCAGCTGTCTTTTCTATCATGGCTTCGAGTGCTCCTGGAAGTGATGTTATGAATGGTTTGTTTTTTTCAGGAGTATTGGGATATTATAGGCAAGGAGATAGTGAAGGAGATCAAAGCTTTCTTTTCTTCTGGAGTCTTTCCCCTGGAATGGAACTTTACACAAATCAGTTTGATACCAAAGATCACAAACCCTTCTTTTATGGCAGACCTGAGACCGATCAGCTTGTGCTCCATGTTGTACAAGATAGTGGCAAAGATCCTGGTTGCGAGACTTAAGCCTTTGTTGGAGCATATCGTGTCTCTTACATAATCTGCATTTGTACCTGAGTGTCTGATTTCTGACAACATCATCATCGCTCATGAAATGGTTCATGGGTTGAAAACTATGAAAGGGTTGCAAAGGATGATATGTCGATAAAAACTGACATGTCCAAAGCATATGATCCTATTGAATGAAACTATTTGGAAGGGCTAATGACTGCTATTGGCTTCCATGCAAAGTTTAGAGAGTGGATCGTGTTCTGTGTCCGGTGTGTTTCATATACGGTCCTTATAAATGGTGAGGAACAGGGGAAAGTATTACCTAGTACAGGTCTGAGGCAGGGGGACCCTTTATCTCCATTCCTATTTGATCTATCCACTGAAGGTCTATCTCATAATTTGAATGAAGCAGAGAGGAGAGGAGAAATATCGGGGATTCAGTTCTCGGAGGATGGACCAGCGATACGTCATTTGTTTTTTTGTAGATGATTCTTTACTTGTACTGAAAGCTAACGAGGAAGAGTGTGTCGTGGTGTGTAGGATATTGAAAGAGTATAAAAAGGTTTCGGGACAGATGATTAGTTTTGCGAAGTCAACTATTACTTTTGGCAAAAAGGTTGATCCAAACATGAAGGTGAAAATCAAAAAGATGACTGGAATAACAAATGATGAAGGAACAAGAAAATATTTGGGCCAGCCTGAATGTTTTAGTGGTTCCAAGGTAGGGATGCTTCAGTACATACATGAGAAGATGACAATCATATTTCAGGGATGGTATGCTTTCTTTTTATCTACTGGAGGCAAGGAGGTGCTCCTCAATTCTGTTGCAATGGCTATGCCAGTCTTTGCAATGTCGGTTTTCAAGCTTCCGAAGGTGACTTGCAGAAATCTTACTAGTGCAATGGCAAATTTCTGGTGGAATGCTCAGGAAGGAAAGAACAAGATGCATTGGGTTTCTTGGGAGAGGATGTGTCTTGATAAGAAGGATGGCGGAATGGGTTTCAAGAATATAGAAAAGTTTAATTAGGCTCTGTTGGATAAACAAGGCTGGCGGTTGCTGATGGATCCACAATCCTTATGTGGAAGGGTGATAAGAAGTAGATACTACCCTTCATGTGGGTTTTAGAGGCAACAATTGGTTCTCGGCTATCCTACGCCTGGAGGAGTATTCTTTTTGGTCGTGAGCTTCTAGTGAAGGGTTAAGATACAATGTCGGATCAGGGGAGAGTATTAAGGTTTGGACTGATAAGTGGCTTTTTGATGCAGTCACGGTTGCTCCTATGAGGAAACATACTTTCTTCAATGTGATCTTAGGGTCTGTGACCTCATTCATCCATAAACGAGATTTTGGGACCGAGGGAAGCTAGAGGATGTGTTCTTCTTGTGATATCGAGAGAATTGTAAAGATGAAGCCGAATTTTGGAAAGAAGGATTCTTTTGAGTGGGTTCACACTAGATGGGGGGGGGGGGTTTCTCGGTGAGGTCGGGTTACTGGTTGGCGTGTTCTCTAAATCCCCTAGTAGTGAGAGTTGCTGCTCAAAGTAAACCAGCGGTGAATGATCTACGAAGTCAGGTGTGGAAGGTGAACACGGCTTCAAAGATAAAAAAAAAATATGTGGAAAGCTTTGTCCAATGCATTAGCAGTTGCAGATGAGTGTACTGCTCGAGGGATGAAGGTGGACCAGCGATGTCACAGATGTGGGGAAGATGGAGAATCCATTTTTACATGTCATGCAGCTAGGGTGGTATGGGCGACCTCAAGGTTTCCTTTCCCACAACGAGGTTTTGAGCATCAATCCTTATACGAAAATTTCAGCTATCTCTTGAGTATTGGCAAAGATTCACGTGTGCCTAGAGTTGTCAGCCCAACCTGTGGCCCGCGGGTTCGGCCCATATAAATCCATCACGGGGCGGGCCTGGACATGTAGTTTAGTGTCCATGAAATTGCGGATTTAGCGAGTCTAACCCAAGCGGGTTTGCGGGTGGTCGAGTCATAACCCATCGCGGGTTTTCGGGTTTGCGGGTTGCCCACAAATTAATGTCTCGATTCTTCGTCTTCTCTCACTTGGTGCATCAAACCGATTCCAACTTTGATCGCCTTCCATGGATTTCCTGTTTGAGCTACTGCATGCACTAGAGAGAGCAAGAGATACAATAAGATCAGTGATTTCAAGCTTTCGATGGAGATTATGTCCATCTCTTGCTAGACAATAAACTAATAAAGATTAGAGTTAGCGTTTCCTCGGCCTTATTCTTCTCTCACACGCATTAAATTGTCAAGCCTTCGATGGAGATTATGTCTTCTTCAAATCCCACTCAAAGCAGGTTCATCTTTCTTAGACTATAATTCTCCCTAAAGGTTGATTTGATTTTCCTTGATCATTAATTTTTTTCTTTTATTTTTCAGACTTTTTGATCAACAAATACCATGGGCTGAGCTTTATA
>JABAYD010006733.1:0-11124 GCA_014822095.1 Diplotaxis tenuifolia | reverse complement strand
GCTGGTCCAGCTGAGTGAGCTAGTCCACCAGCTCCTGTGAGCTTACCAACTCTGGCCGAGCTACCTCTGAGCTACCATTAGCTGGTTGAGCTCCTTCCGAGCTGTCCCAAGCTAGTGGAGCTTACCCGCAGCCTCGTCCAGCTCCCGTACCGCTCGTCCAGCTGCCGTACCACTCGTCCAGCTCCCTTATGTCTCGTCCAGCTTCTTTAACCTTGTTTCCTTCTGTTTTGGCTAAGTCTCAGCTTCCCTGAGCTCTTAACCCTTTTTCCAGACCATGTTACCTACCCAAGTAAGGTCATACGACCTGATGGTTCTGTTCTTGGCACCATGGTCCATACCGGTGATCCAAGCTAGGATCGGGGACATGACAGATAACCTATTTATTCTATGAAATTAGAAACATGACCAGTTGATAGAGATTTAGTCCAACTAATTATTTCTAACGATCTATACTAAAAATTATTTTATGGGTTTTATTTTAACGGGTTTTAAATAGGTTAGATTAAAATTATTTATTAAATTTGATTTTAATTAAAATTAGTGAAAATCATATTAACTCATTAAATATTTATATTTAACAGAATTAATTAAAATGTAATATTTTAAACATTTTTCAAAAAATTTGTTCGGTTTTCCGGTGTGTTGGATTTGATATTTGGTTTTCAGATATAATACTTTACGAACTGTTCGAATATATACTCCATAACTAATATGAGACTTTGATTTCTGGACCGATGATGAGTCGTATTTTTTTTGGTACGACTATTCTTGACTAATTATGTTATAACTAGTAAAAAATATAATATATTGTAAACTTCAAGAGTAAAGCTTAAAAATAATTTCTGAAATACATATGACATAAGTTTATAGTTAGTCAATTTGACATATTTAATATAGTTACAAAGGTTATAATAAATTAAATTAATACTATACATAAATATAATTACAAAAAATAACACAAATATATAAGTAAACTTTTTCACAAAATAAATTAAACCAAAAAATAACTCGCCCTTTAAAGGGCGGGTTGACATCACTCAAATTACCCTAAAGAGTGAATTTACTCTCTCAAATAAGAGGTTCAGTGTATTACTTAGGGATCGAATCCACCAGGAGCAATGTCACACACTAAATCTAATAGTTATAAATAATCTAGGCAAATACATAATAAAACAAATAATAAATAATTATAAAGTAAATAACAATAAAATAGTAAACAAGATGAACAAGACTATTGTTCAGCTTGACAAGTGGTTGTTTGATGGAAGGATGGTTGCTAGACTTAGGATTTCTATTCAGGTTTAAGAGATTATACTGCTATAGGGCTAACAGTTGTTTGCATGATACTATAGAGCTCAACACAATAAGAACAAGTCCATCAGCTTTCGCATGTTTGAAAACGAGTCTATTAACTATAACTAGAGATCCAACCAGGCTGACCCGACTAAGAGACATCAGAACAATATAAGCGTCGATCGATTATTATTGACTAATATCGATCGATACGTCTTTCACTCCATCGATCGATTATCCTATAGGGATATCGATCAACGCGCTTGTAGTTAAGCTTTACGAGCGAGTTGAATAAGACTCACTTAAGTACCGTTAAATTAGTTATCGCTAGATCTAACAATAAATAGCTTGACATGATAGATTCGGGTAGTGTTGCTTGAGGTTGCTCAACAAATCATAATTCCTAAGATCAAGTTTCTTGGCGGCAATCTCATAGAAAACAAGCATTAAGAACATCCTAATCAATGAGTATCACAACTAGCAATCCTATAGTTGGGGCTAATCCCCTTAACCTATTTAAACGCTAAACCTAATAGGTGGATCTACTCAGTCATGATAGAAAGAATATATGAATATAAATAAGTAGTAAAGAAACAAAGGGAGTTCCAGGAGGACTCTTTTGGAGCTCCTCCTTTCTCTCCTAGAACTAAGAACTATGTGTAAAAAAAGCTTAGCCGTCAACAATGCCTTAGAAAATATATAAATAGGGTTTATGATCGTCCTAGGATATTCTGATAACTTGTGTGGCTTCCGGGTTTGAGTCGGTCTTGAAATATACTCGGCCCGCATTCTGGAATAAATATAGATCGATATACAGAGTGCTGCATCGATCGATTTTACTTTATCTTCTCGACAGATTCCTCTCGCGAGACAGACAAACCACTCGTCAGTAAAACATGCATAACTTCTGCTACATGATGCTGATTGACCTCACACCGGTGGTATTCAAAAGATAACTTAAAGCTCTATCTGTTGTCAATAGATGGGCTTAATCTAACGGTGGGAAAGTCTCCATCCATAGCTAAACATCTAGCACGTTTGTGCAGCTCTACACTCAATAAGCTCTAAAAGACACCAAAATTGTCATATTTCTCTAGAACGTACCTGAACCTGTAAATACTTTAAAAAAACTCAAAAACATAATAGTTATATCTTAAAACACTTATGTACCATAGCTAAAAGTGAATCAAATCCATGATATATCACGGATCAAAATCTAGTAACAGAACATTTGTCGTGGTCCAAACATAAACGAATATGTGGCCACAAAAGCCTTTTGAAGCTGGTTGTCTCCAAGGATATGCAGAATTACGCCACCAAGCTCAAGCATAAACTAAAGAACTAGGTCTTAATGCAATCTACCTTCTCACCATAATTGAGTTCACTTTGGTCCTGGAATCAGCCTCCAAAACTCAAATCATCCATCCCTAAATATTTTCCACAATTCCAAGGCTTTGTGATCACACAAAACCTAATGATCTGGAAACTGATGAAATTCCATCAACCAAGGGATCTATCTTTAGCAACTAACCCCTATATATATATATGTGTGTGCTTATAGGCAACAATACACAAGTTTAGAGACAGAGCTATACTACAAATCTCTGGAAACAAAACATAGTACAAATACAACTTATGGATCAAATGAATATCAGCTTCAACTACAAAAAAACTTATGGATCTAGCTAGTACTATACAAACGTTTTACTCACTATTATTTTCCTTCTTCTTCTTTGGACCAACTAGCCTCTTAAGCCCACTCCACCAATTTGTATGCTTACTAGTTTTGACTATATTTTCATCTTTAGAGACCTTAACGGCTCCATCATTCGGCTCTTTCAATTCTCTGCGGCTACTAGTACCTTCCTCCGCCATGATCTGTAGGCCGCACTCAAAAATCTTAGATTGTGCTTCGTGCAAATGAATTCAATTTAAATATCTGAGTCCACTTCAACCCATCTGTGTTCTTTAAGCATGGCCCCGATAAATACAAACAAGTGTTCTGTTATAAGTGGAGGAGGATCCATCCATGTCCAAAACCAAGGCCATGAATATGGAGGTAATTTAAGTTCACTGATGAGAACACCTTTGCGTCTTAGACGGCAAACAATTTTATAGCCGAAGAGTGCAACGTCTGGTAAGTTTAGCCAAAACAGGATGCCAACCTTGAAATTTGTGGACGCACAGAGAGTCACTTTTAATCCTTTTTACAGAAGTTTACTCAAAATCGCACTCTTTTTGTTTCTTTCCCCGTAAACTTTTCTTCTTTTTATTCAATGAAGAAGAACAAGTTAATTATTTAATTAATAACTATTTTGAAACACACTTTAATAGCAATACTATACTAAAAGAGCGATACTCACCCCTGTAATGCTGCCACGTCCTTTAATTTAATCGTCGAATAGGAGTATAAGTTTCGGCCACGTCAGCAAGCCTTTAGCTAACGAATGAGCTTCAATTTATTTTCATCGAACTTGTTATGGTTCTTTACCAGTTGGGCTTGAAATGTTTTAGCGCAGCCCATATCACTCATGTTCCCCTTTTTCCTTTCCGCGAACAAACCCTAATTTGGCAAAAACGATTCGGAGACCCTTTCTCCTCGTCTTCTTCGTTACACCAATCTTCAATTTACGAACAATCAATTATTCCTTACTCATGTACCTTCTTGATTCTCATTAATGTATTCATTTCGCTTTCTCCATCTTACCTTCTCTATAAAAATCTATTTCTCTTCAGCAGTTGGTAAAGCAATTATTTGCATTTTTTTGTTGCTGCAAATAGATTATAGCATATATTATACTAAAAGGGCGATACTCTCCCCTGTAATGCTGCCACGTCCTTTAATTTAATCGTTAAATAAGAGTATAAGTTTTGGCCACGTCAGCAAGCCTTTCGATAACAAATGGGCTTCAATTTATTTTCCATCGAATTTGTTATGTTTCTTTAACAGTTGGGCTTGAAATGTTTCCGTGCAGTCCATATCACTCTTGTTCCCCTTTCTCCTTTCCGCGATGAACAAACCCTAATTTGGCAAAAACGATTCGGAGACCCTTTCTCTTCGTCTTCTTCGTTACACCAATCTTCAATTTACGAAAAATCAATTATTCCCTACTCATGTACCTTCTTGATTCTCATTAATGGATTCTTTTCGATTTCTCCATCTTACCTTCTCTATAAACATCTATTTTCTTCAGCAGCTGGTAAAAGCAAATTTTTACATTATTTTTTTGAGAACATCATCAATATATCACTGAACGTCCCCGGAAAGACAAAAGATAACAAGAACTCAAGATTGGATTTGCATGTGTTATGTTGTAGGAGTGATATGCATATTGAAAACGATGGGAAAACCCTGGTTCCCATATTCAGATTGTCAGCAGAAGCGAAGGCGGCGTTGTGTAAGTGGGTAGCATCAGATGGGAAGTTTTCTGATGGATACGTGTCAAATCTATCAAGAAGTGTTGATCAGGGACATAATTTGTTCATGGATGAAAAGTCATGATTGTCATGTGTTTATGCAACGACTTCTACTATTTGCATTTGCGGAGTTGCTTCCAAAAAATGTTCAAGAAGCACTTGCAGATAAACAATTTGTACTTAAATAAAACATACTTATCGGAGTAAAAAATATCTTATTAAATTCAATTGTTATTATTTGCAGTTATTGGATTTTGTTTTCGGAGATCTTAGCTCACGTACCTTTACTGAAGATGTCATCAAACAACTTGATGATAATGTCTTGATCTGAATGTGTAATTTGGAAATACAATTTCCTTCTTTATTTTTTGACGTCATGGAACATCTAGTTGTCCACTTCTCGTATGAGGCATTGCTTCGTGTACATGTTCGTAACAGATTAACGTATCCTTACGAGCGATGCATTAAACACTTAAAAGGGAAAGAAAGAAATCTTGCATGGGTGGAAGGTTCAATAGTTGCTGGGAGTTTGAATAAAGAAACATCTCACTTCACTTCATACTACTTTGGATATCACAAGTCCGTCCACGAAAAAGGGCTCCGGACATATCTGGTGATGGTGGTGTTATGCCGACATATGTTGAAAAAGATGTTTCAAACATATTCTGCCATATTGGATGTTTAGGTGGAAAACTAAAAGAATTTTGGTGGTCGAGTACATAAGATGTTCACAGTTCCCACATATATATACTTCTTAACTGCGAGATGATGCATGAGTTTGAAAGGTAATTAAAACTATTTCCGGTATTTTATATTACCTTGTATATATATATATATATATATTGCAATGTACTTAAGTAATGACGATCATTTGGAAAAACAGCAATTTCGTTGCTCACGTTGAAGATGCTATATTAGGATATCAATTAATGATCTAAACAAAAGGAAAGAGCAATATTTTATGAAGTATTTAAAACGCAAGTATAAATCAAAATATAATTAATTATGATATTTTACTATAATGTATAGTATGTATTAATGAATTACGTAGATGTTGATTACGATGATCCATTATATCGTCTGTAGGTTCGTGGATTGATAGAAGGTACGGTAGCTAAAGTGACTACAACACTTATGTATTTTACACGAGGTTACACTTTTACTTTAAATCAAAATATGAGATTTTAAGTTTGGAGTTTAAAATTGATATATATATATATATATATAATTTATGAAGTTTGAGTTTTGGAGTTTTGGTTTTAGGAAATAAACACGGGTAGTCCCTAATTTGATGTAAAGGCCTTGGACCCTATTTGGTCATAAATATACCTCTACTTTATGATGGCATTAATTAATAAATATGGTATATATATATCGTCGTAAGGTAAAGTTGACCCAAAATAATAGTAAATTTACCTCTACTTTACGACGACTTGTAGATTTAGTCTCCATTTCATTGAAAAAAAATACTATAAATATGTTTCCCTCAACCCCTTCTAAAGATACACAACAATTAAATCTAAAAAAACTTCTAAAGAAGAATCTAAAAATGCACAAGATATTTGTGACAATATCTTAGTCAAACGCTCCCAGAGAGATTTGCCAGATGCCTAAGGGTTCTTCTCAAGTAATTCAGTTTCTTGGTTACTTGGGACGAATCCACAAGAGTATGAAAAATCTTTATGGAGCATTTCGCGTAAGCGTTAAATTGAGTCGGTAATTATTCAAACGCTCCCATAGAGATTTGTCAGACGGCTTAGCGTTCTTCTCAAGTAACTGAGTTTCTCTATTACTTGGGACAAACCCTCGGGGTATGATAATTCTCTATGGAGAATTTGGCGTAAACTGCGTTTCGTCGTAACTGAGTTGTTAATTGGTTCACTCAACTTCTAGCTCCGACACTGCATCCGCCTAGGAGTTTTTCCCTGAGAGACAACAGCATAGAAGATCACCGTCGATGACTCACCCTCATACATGACCCTCCATACCATCCTCAATATGACCAGGCTCCTCCACACCATCCTCATAATGCTGCCCCAGTTCCCGAAGCTGCTCCAGCTCCTGCAGCGGATGTCCATCCGGATTTGCTATTGCCACCGACTGTTCCCTATGCTAGATTTACGGTGGAAGACCTTTTCCAGATCGACCTCCCAACACTTTACGGTAATTTTTGAATTTTTTTTCATTATTAAAATTTTGAATATATTTATTACAATTATATATTGATCTAATATATTTTTAAATTTTTTTAAGTTTTCGATGGGCAATCGCCTGGGACGGAGCGTTTCAGACATCATCAAGGCAAACTTCCAGGATGCGGATCCGAACTGGAGTCTTACACTGGATCACGTTCGAGGACTTCGTTCAAGTCTTTTGCGGTAAGTTTTAATTATTTAACTAATTTATTTATTTAATTAATTTAATTATTAATCTCTTATTTTATTCATTTTTAGCAAAGATAGAATTGGTCTATTGATGTCAATGAAAGGGTGAAGGCAGCGTTCTACAATAAGGTGAAGTTGCCTGAAGAAATGTTTTGGTGATTGGAAGGAGAACTGAAGGGTTATACATGATCAGCGATCACATTTGGACTGGTTTGAAGGCTTATTGGAATTTACCTAAGTCAATTCGAAGGTCCCTCTGTTGATCCACAGCCCTGGTTGACACGTGATGCTGAGTTTAATTTACCATTGCCCTACACGCTGGGAAAACCCTAAAAATTGTATGTATTAGAACACTTTAAAAAAATAAATAATTATTAATAAATTATTTATTGAATGCATGAGTTTAATTTAAAATTTGTAGGCCGTTCGGGAATGAGCACTACCATCTCTTTCCCAAATTTACAAGATGATGCACCAGCATTCTGATGGGACGTTTGTGGATCCTCGAGCAAAACGTATCTACAACGATGTGGAGACTTGGATCCAGGAGGTCCAGACCCAGTTGTTCACCGTCGAACAAGACAAAAAAATTGAGCAAGTAAAATATTCAATCTTAATTAATTATAATTATATATTTATATACATTTTAAGGGGAAAGATGGTCGGGATGGTATGGTGAACAACGTCCCGAGGACGAGAGCTGAATACATTGCAAGAATGAATGACAAATTTTAGCTTCGGACAGATTTGACAACTGCCAACCATGTCATATCAGAGCTCCGGTATTATTGTAAAAACAAACCCGGTCCTTGCACAGATGTGGCAAAATAGACATTCGAGCATTAACTCCGACCCCACTCCAGAAGAGCAGGCGCAAATGGAGCAACGGGCCGAGGAGCATAGCTCCTAGCTCTTCAATCACATCAACCTTAATAATTAAGTAGAACTTGACCGCGCACCCGCGCGGGTGTTAATTTATATTTTTTATGTGACCATTATATATTTTAGATGTGTCACTATTTTAAAATAAAATTGTATCACATGTATTAATTTTTTACTATAAATATTTGATTTTCATTTTAAATTTTTATGTTTTTATATGCTTCAACATATAATGAACTGCATATTATTTACAAATGATACTGTAACTGTAATCATTTAATTACGTGTATATAATTGGTAGATATATCATGTATTTCTTATAATATATTTATCATATTGAAATATTTATTGCTTAGTAAATAATAATATACAATAAATTTTAATAATTTTATATAGAGAAAATATATATAACACAAGTGAATTTTCTGTTTTTATAAAAATAAAAAAGAAATGCTTTTTGAATAATACGTAATATTTGTTTTCAAATCAATTTTAAACAACACAATATTACTCTAGCTTACTTCAATCACTTTTTTTGCTAGCTTCTAGTTACATTTTACTGGCACAGCTCTCCGCCTTACGTATCCATCCCATGAGGTCCACTAGGCTTTAAGTCCGAGGGCTTTTACAATATTGCTAAAAACGACACATCAAACTCCATGTTTCCTTTCCATCATAGTAGATCTAAACAAAGGTACAAATTCTAACCCTCTCTCGAAGTCAGGGAGTAGTAATCATGGATGTGATAAAATTGTCTCCAGTCTGCAACAAGATATATCACCACGCCCTCCATTATGCATACAAAACCCCTCTCCTCTGCTTAGGCCTGGACGTTAAGGGTCTCGATCGGGTTTCGGTTTTATCCAATCGGATCTTGGTTTTTCGGGTTTGTCAAAATCAATCTCATTCGGATTATATAAAAGTTCGGTTCGGGACCGGTTCGGGTTTTCTCGGATTGGGGTCGAGGTTAGTAAATCTTCAAAAAACCGGTATAACCCATTATACTTTTGGGTTTGGTTCCCAATCGGTTATTTGGTTTAAAAGTACTTGATTTGTACCTATTTTGTAACCAAAAACATAAGTAAAATTGGTTTTTCGGATTTAAAATACCTGATTTTTACCTATTTGTAACCAAAACATAAATAAAATTGATTCAAAAATAAAAAAAAGAAATATCAAATGTGATCATTCAAAATCAAATGAAAAGTAAACATTACTTATTAATAAAAAGAAAACCGAATAAATGTAACTATACAATGAAAACTAAGTTCTAAAAAATGAGAAACATTATTTAATGAAAATAAAACTATAATTTAGAAGCTTCAAGATTCAACCGTCACCTTTAACCATCAACCTTCATGTAATAGATAATTATTTTAGGTGTTTAATAATATCTTAAAGTACTTAGAGTAAATAATAAGAATTATTTTTTTTGGATTTTGAATGTTTTGGGTTCTATCGGATACCTATTTAGATTCGGGTTCGGTTCGGATAATATCCATAACCCAAAATACCATAAAAGAAGATCCATTCGGTATTTATGTCGGGTTCAGATCAGTTCGGATTCATTTTTATCGGATCGGATTCGGTTCGGATTTTCGGGTTCGGTTTATTTGCCCAGCTACTACCGACACATGTTTTCCACTACGGTTCATACACGTGTCGATGCAAAAGCACAGCAATCGTTTAGTAAAACTGTTAATTTTTTTTTGTTAAAAAGAAACTGTTATTTTAGTATAGATTATATCCAATATGCTTTGTGTGTAAATTTTGCCGTCGCTTATTGTTAATTGCTTGACGGATAGTAGCAGAAACAATTAACCGTTAAATATTAGCAAAAATTACCCAGAATGACTCAAATTAGTTGACAAAATACTAAACTAACTTTTATAAAATATGAATGACTATAATGATTCAAGGGATAGACAATTTTACCAATTAACCCCACCCTTTAAAAAAACATGAATTAAGAAGATTAATTTAAAAAATAAAGTTAAAAACGAAATTGAAAATAATTAAAAAACAAAAATTATAGAAAACAAAACCACAACGCCGTCTCTCGGGTTCTTCTTCTTCACCACACTCTCCTCTGTTTTCTTCTCTGGTTCTTCTTCTTCACCACACTCTCGCCTCTTTCTTTGCCACGAAAACACCATTCTTCACCATTCTTCAACCACTACGCCGTCAATTGTCCTCCGTCCTCCACCTCTGTTCATCGAAGAGGAGACCACTCGATTTCTACTCTGTCCTCCACCTCTGTCGTCGTTGCTTAAGGCACCGGAGAACTAGATTCACTTCTTGTTAGTGTAGATTGATTAATGGATTGCTTGTTAAATTTAAAACACTAATTCGAGAATCGAAATATATGATTCCAGAATTGAAATCCCTAATTTTTGAGAATCGAAATATATGATTCCAGAATTGAAATCCCTAATTCCCAAATCGAAAACTCTAATTCCCAATTCTCAGTTCAAAATTCCCAATTGATTCATTGGTTCATGTTAAACTAAAAAACCCTAATCCCCAATTCGAAATCCCTAATTCCCAAATCAAAACCCTAATTCCTAATTCGAAATCCCTAATTTAAAAACTCTAATTTTTAATTCGAAATACCTAATTCTAGTATCACCTTCGAGTCATTTCACTCAAGTTTTAATTCCAGTATGTCAGAATTTTTAATTCGAAATACCTAGTTCTGTTTTTTTCCATGTTTTGGTGATGTGTTTTAATTTGATTCTTGTTGATTGTGCTTTGTTTTTGCAGGTAAGGTGTCATCTTCTTGTACCTCTAGTAGTGTAACTTGGATGATTTTATTTTGTATTTGTAGTACTTATACGTTGGATGGATGGTTTTCTTTTTGAGACCTATAAGTTGGATGGATGGATGGTTTTCTTTTTGAACTTGTTGTACGATTAAGTTGGATGTATGGATACTTTTATTTTGTTTCACTTTTTTTCTGCTTTGATCTAATTTGTCATTCTGATTTACTTTCTCATTATTCCAGAACTTCAATTTCAGAGTTATGAGTTATAGGCAGGTTCAAAGCATGTTCTAAGTTATGAGTTATATGCAGGTTCTAAGCAGGTTCTAAGCAAATGGTTCCATGATCTGTTTTTTTTTGGACCAGTGTCGTTGTCATATAATATGA
>JABAYD010006718.1:0-10978 GCA_014822095.1 Diplotaxis tenuifolia | reverse complement strand
GTTAGTTAAGGGGAATGTTAGACAAGATTTGCTAAGTTGCTGGATAGTTGAATTTGGTTGCTAAGCTAGGATATTGCATAGTGTACTTTTGTGATTAAGACTTCTTAGATGTGGATTGCAACAAAGTAGAGGTGATGATTTCAATGTTTTAAAATCTGTGAGTCTCTGCTGTTTTCAACTGACCACGACGTTTTTTTTCTTTGAGAAAACAAGTGACCACGACGTTGCATTTCTAAATTATCTTTCTTGTGACCAGCACGAAATATATATTAAATTTTGTGGTCAATATTCAAAACTAAGACTAACTGAATATATTAACATAAATTGAAGATATATAAATAGCTACAGGTTACAGAAAATAATGTAAGACTATTTCAGTAGCTACTGGTTACAGAAAATAAACTATCTGTTGAAACAAAAAAAATGTCTAAAAACGTAGGCAGAGAGAAGAAAGTCACTGAAGGGCAATGGACTACCGGTTTATACGATTGTTTCTCAGAAGATATCTCTACATGTAATAATATCATTTAGCTTCATACGTATTTGGTATTTCTTTCAAGTTTAAAGAGAATACTCCGTTTATAGTCATAGACTCATAACTATTTATTTGCTCTTGCTTGTATATTGCTATGAAGGTTGCTTTACATGGTTTTGTCCTTGCGTTGCGTTTGGGAGGATCGCTGAGATTCTCGACAAAGGAGAAACAAGTCTGTTTCCTTTCACTATAGGATCTCACATCGCTAGTTAGATGAAATAAAATATTGAATATTAATGACATAAACCACATATAAAAACAACATATTCATATAATTTCAATTGATTTTCATTACCAAAAAAATAATATCGGTGATGTCAAATTTGATAATCAATCATTTTTATGGCCAGGAAAAATAAAGAATAAAAAGAAATAAAAATAAAAGCATATAACCTCTCTTAAAACCTGAAAAGGCCAAAAAGATCAACTCATCATGTACCATTTAACTATTCTGAATAAACAACGGTTTAAAATATAATATCGACATGGTAGATAACACGTCACACTTTCAAATGGTTCATCACTAATTAGTAACACAATAAAAGTAAATATTTTTCCAATATTATCTTGTACATGTCCTCCCCTCCATATATCACTTATGATTTAAATTTTGTTCAACTTTTGGGATAGCAGATACCGGCGGCTGGGGGGGGGGGGGGGGGGTAACAATTTTCTTAAAGAATTATATATTGAGTTTGTTCATGTAAAATGAGATTGATTAACTTATGTACAATTGATCTCTTTGTTTTTTTTTGTTCACCATCTCTTTTTTTTGTTCAACTTTTGGGATAGTAGATACCAGCGGCTGGGGGGGGGGGCTAGGAGCGGGTCACAACAATTTTCTTAAAGAATTATATATTGAGTTTGTTCGTGTAGAATGAGATTGATTAACTTATGTACAATTAATCTTTAGAATTGACCCAAGTGAAGAAAAAAAAGAATTCCTGGGTCTGCCTATATATGTAAACATGTGCAGTGTATTTTTATATTCAATACCTGACACCGTGTTAATTATTTAATGGGTATGGTTTTCTCTAAAAGGTCAAGGAATTGCTGGACTATTGGTGGTAGCAATGTCTCACATTGGGTGTGGATGGTACTATGTTTCAAAATACAGAGCCAAGTTGAGGAATCAATACTCGTTGCCCGAGAAGCCTTGCTCCGATGGCCCAACCCACTTCTTCTGCTGCACATGTGCTCTTTCTCAAGAACACCGTGAACTCAAATATCGAGGTCTTGATCCCTCTCTAGGTAACCAATCTCTATTATCTCCACCTCTTTGCAATGATGCCATTTCTAAATTAAGCGTGTTTGTCACCATTAAGATCATTTCACTCTACAGCAATTGAATTAGGGAAGGTTTCTAAGAACATATATATATGTGTATACGCCAATTCCTAGGACCACGACCCAAGACCGTCCCAAACTAGGGTTGGCGGCAAGCCAAATACTTGATGTTTTATGTTTACTTTATATTTTTGGATTTGTACTTGATTTGTCGAAAATGAGTAATTAGTTTTTCAAGTACTTGCCGAAGTTTTACAAAACAAAGTACTTGCCGAAGAATGCTTTACCTGCAAATTATTTGTTCCGCTTTATTACTTAATTAAGACTTGTGAATACTTGTAACTATTTATAAGTTTTTTTTATGTTTTCAAAATTTACTTGCTAAAAAATACCCTACTACAAAAATATATGAAAGGTTTTTATTTACTCTGATAAAAACAAAAAAGTTAATATATACTAACTATTTGCGCATATTACAAAGAGAGAGAGCAAACAAATTATAATCTTCTCAATTTTATATTGTTATTTTTTTAAATTGATTATTTTCCGCGTTTAAGACTTCATTCATATGGTTTAGTTATCATTATATTCTAATCACAATATAAATATATACTTATTATATTATTTTTATCATTAGAAGAAAAAAAATAGCAAATACGATCAAATTGAATGTTTAATATTTAAAATACTTGTTAGTTGTTATTTAATTTACTTGAATTAATCAAACATTTATGATTTGATATCCGACTTAACAATTACGAAAACTTAAAAAAAATTAGCCATGTACAAAATAAGAAACAGCATAAAATAAGTAACGAGTATCCGTGTTCGACCCTATTCCAAACAAATTGAAGTAACGTTCTTCAGTAAGAAATATCAAATTATTAATTAACACAACCTTTAATCACTTGAAAAGATTAACACGAAAATGAATAATTTTCTATCAGTCAAAATAGTTTATTTTAGTATGAACTTGATTTACATCAATCAATTAAAATAATATATAATTTTTTATGATTGTGGAAAAGGGTGGCAAGGAAACATGGACAAAAGGACACCGCCGTTTGTCGCATCGAGCATGGAACGTTGAGGAATAATGTAACGTCAATAAATAACGATATATCGACATAATATTTCATGGTGATTTTGTTTGTAAAATCTTCTATATATGTGATTACCCTTTAAATACAAAGAAATTGTAATCTTGTTTGTAACTTCATTTTCTATGTGGGTTAAACTAAGTATTTTTTTTTTGAACTGAGGCTTGGTTAAACTAAGTTTTTCTGCCAAGTATATGAATTTTAGATATTATGAAGAGACTGTAACTAATTACAATAATCTTGAAATAAGAAGAGGTCAAAAAGAAACTAAGGTTGGGTCTATACTTAAATTCGCATAAAGTTATGGGATATGGTCATGCCTAGGCTTGGTCAAGGGGTGTTACCTTTGCGGATTGAATCAAATGCTTTAGTGTTCCTGTCTGAAAAATTTTGTTCCCAAATACTCATGTCTGGAAATTTACTCTAATAATTCCGAATAAATTTTATTTAAATAAGAAAATTTAGTAAAAAACCAGAACACCCGAAAGAAACTCGAATAATTACAAAGCAACCAGGGGTATTTCGAAGATCATCCAAACCCGAATCACAAAATTCGAATCTCCAGTGTCTATAACTTCAGAAATATTACTGAAACTAGGTGTAATTATATAACTTGATATAAGTGTAATTGTAATCTAAGTTGAACTAATTCACACTTGTAGTAACTATACAACTTAGTGAAATTTCAATTAATTTTGATTGTATCATGTAAATGTGCAATATATTATTGATATATTTAGTGATAACATATCGATTCAACTTTGATTACAGTTAAGCCAAGACAATATAAAAAAGTTATTCATTTGAATTATGTTACTGATATATTTAGTGAAACTAAAATAAATAAAAACTATAGACATTACATTATAAACACACGAAAATACATCATCCCTAATCTTCAATTGGCCTCGGAGCAACGGTCACATGAATATCATTGCAGAAGTCCCAAGCACATTGCCAGAAACAACGATTGCATCTCCACCGTGTTCTTGATCCATCTCCAGAGAAAACAAACACCGGTTGTGTCCTTTTAGAGCATGAGCAATTATAAATGATGTTGTGATCTATCTTTTCCAATAGAGACATAAAGATTTCTGGTTTTTCGTAACCCCAATAAGCTGAACATACATGAGTAGCGATCATGTGATCCATCTGATCAGCAAACTCACGTGTAAAAGTAGGAAAGTTGAGAACCAGACCTCTATCATCAACACTAAATGCTAAGTTGAGCATACCATCAACGTACATGGCCAACAAAAATTCCCTCTCACCAGCAATACAATTTTTTTTACTTCCTTCATCAAGTAAATGGAGGACGAATAACTCATACATACCTCGCAGGTAGATGGCCTGTGGATTACCGGCTCGGTAGCACTTAAGCTTGTATGTTCTGACAGCATTAACCTTATCAATCCAATCATTCAAGCGAATAAGATCTGCAGATTTGTAGAAGTATACTTCTCTGCCAATTTGATTGAAGGCGGGCAATGCAACTCTTGCACTGCCGAAGTGGCGCAACGTACGAAGGGTGAACGGTCGATCTAAGAACTTGAAGGTTCCTTGAGACCTGTTCTAGGATCGATCAAGAGTTTCCGGAGATAGCTTATTAAGACCAACTTCCTATTTTGATAAACTTAATCGAATCTAAACAAAGGTTTTAAGCAAAATCTCTGTATATTAATTCAAACGTGCATAACAAGAAGCCTTAAGTTGGCTTATATAGATATCCTTTAGACACACACCGTCATAGGATTAGGATAAATGTAAACTAAAAAAAGGAAACTTAACTTAATCGAAATAAAACAAATCCATATGCAAATAGGAAATAATCTTAAGTTACCGCCAAAGCCATGGATGCTCCTGCATCAGGTCCCTCGGGGTTTAAAGGATTCGACCCTAAATCGTCATCCGGGTCCGCAGGAAGAAATGGCGAAAGATATTTGACGTTAAACACATCAGATGTGTTAATATCAGAAGGCAACTCAAGGCGATAAGCATTATCATTTATGCATTCGAGAACCTTCAAAGGACCAATCTTCTTAGCGCGGAGTTTGTTGTAGAGGTGTGATGGCATACGATCGCGTGTAAGGACTGCCCATACCAAGTCAGCAATATTGAAAACAAGACGGCGCCGGTGAACATCAGCTGCAGCTTTATAACGGGATGTGGAGGCGGAAAGATTTGCCAAGGTCTGATCATGGACATCGGTAACGGCATCAACAAATGCAGACGCCTCTCCATGGATACGAGTTCGGTCCGGGAGTAAATACAAATCAGTCGGAGCTCGAGGAATGATGCCGTAAATGACCTGAAACGGACTAAAACCCGTACTACGATTGACAGCATGATTATGTGGAAATTTAGCTTGAGGAATGCGTTGATCCCATGTTTTGATAGCATCCCTAACCAAACAACGCAACAAATTACCAAGAGAGAGATTAACAACTTCATTTGTCTATCCGTCTATGGATGATATGCTGAACTCATGTCAAGGCTGGTATGAAGAAGTTTCCACAGAGATCTCCAAAAATGGCTAAGAAAGCGAGAATCACGGTCTGAGACTATCGAAGAAGGCAAACCATGTAGTCGATACACCTCACGGAAAAATAAGATGCAACTTGGACAGATCAGTCGTTTTCTTACAAGGAATAAAGTGGAACATTTTAGAAAAATGACCGACCACCACAAAAATAGAATCAAATAGGTAGCGGGAGATACAAGCCGGCGTTAGAAGCGGTACCATTAGCCTGTTGACAAGTAACACATCGTTGAACAAATCGGGCAACATCCTTGCGTAAGGTCGGCCAGAAATACGAAGAAGCCACCAACTGAATTGTTCGATCACGACCCACATGACCCTCATTGTGCAGTTCTTTAATAAGTTGCAGCCGTAAACTTCCTTCAGGAACACATAGGCAAGTACCACGAAAGAGAAAGCCTTCATGGACGGTATAGTCGGAAGAACGTCCTTCTTGAGCTTCGAGAAACACACGCCCAAAGAAGGGGTCATCGCTATATTGACCCAACAATGCAGATAAACCCGTTACAGAAGTATGTAAAACGGAAAAGATGAGCTGACGACGACTTAAAGCATCAGCAACCTTATTAGACGAACCTGCTGTGTGCTTGATTACAAAGTTGAATTGTTGAAGATAAGCAATCCATGATGCATGACGAGAAGACACTTTCGTTTGACTATGAAGATGTTTCAAGGCGTCATGATCGGTGTATAGAACAAATTCCTTGTGAAATAAATAGTGACGCCAATGCTTGATTGCTTGAACTATTGCGTAGAACTCCATATCGTACGTGTTATACCTTGAACGAGATCCCGCCAATTTTTCACTGAAGAAGGCAACAGGACGAGAGTGTTGACTTAGAACTGCTCCAATGCCTGTCTTGGACGCGTCACAATGAAGTTCAAAGACGGTATTGAAGTCTGGAAGAGCAAGAATGGGGGCAGAGCTCAATTTCTCTTTAATAGTGGCAAAGGCAGCCTATGCTGCAGACGTTCAAGAAAAGGAACTCGTACGAATGCAATCAGTGATAGGAGACATCAAGTTGCTGAACTGCGGGACGAAACGGCGATAAAAGGACGCAAGACCATGGAAGCTCCGAACATCCGAGATTGTCTTCGGTTGAGGCCAAGTTTGTATTGCTGACACCTTGGACGGATCAACAGACAGACCTTACGAGGAAACAATATATCCCAAAAAATGAATCTGTGGAGATCCAAATTCACACTTTTTTAACGTGGCGAAAAACTGATCACGACAAAGAACCAAAAGAACATCACGCAAGTGGTTGAGATGATCATCAATGTTCTTGCTAAACACAAGTATGTCGTCAAAATAGACAACAACAACAACAACAACAACAACAACAACAAGTATGTCGTCAAGTATGTCGTCAAAATAGACAACAACAAATTTCCCAGTGAACGGCCCGAGAGCTTCATTCATTACCCTCATGAAAGTACTTGGCGCGTTAGATAACCCGAATGGCATCACAAGCCACTCAAACATGCCTTCTCGAGTTTTAAAGGCTGTTTTCCACTCATCCCCGGGACGAATACGAATTTGATGATATCCACTACGAAGATCCAATTTAGAAAATACCGAGGTTGTGCCGATTTGGTCAAGTAAATCATCAAGTCGTGGGATAGGAAAAAAATATCGAACGGTGATTTTATTGATAGCGCGACTGTCGACGCACATACGCCACGATCCGTCTTTCTTTGGAATTAATAAAGTCAGGACAGCACATGGACTAAGGCTTTCGCGAAGGAAACCTTTCATCACTAGTTCTTCCACTTGTCGACGTAGTTCTTCGTGCTCGGAGGGGCTCATTCGGTAGTGAGACCAGTTTGGAAGCGATGCATCGGGGATAAGATCAATCTGATGTTGAATATCACGTAAAGGAGGTAGATTTGTTGGGAGATCTGCCGGAAATACATCAATGAATTCGTTTAACAACGGTCTGAATGCTGGTGGAATCGGATGACCGTCTAGTGGTGACGAAGGGACTGCTAAAAGGAAGATCACATGATTAGCCGTTCGTATTGTTTTATCGAAAGATGACCGTTGGAGTAAAAGGACCGGATTGGTGATGGGGCTAGTGTTTCAGGATGCTCGACGATAGTCGGAGAAGATGGCTTGAGAGTGAAGGTGCGGTCGTTGCGGCGGAATGTATATGTATTAAGGAAGCCATCATGAATGACCCGACGATCAAATTCCCAAGGCCGTCCTAATAAAAGATGGCAAGCATCCATAGGAACTAGATCAAAATATAGTTGATCTTTATAAGAGTTCGCTACTGAAAACTGGACCATTGTTCGTTGTGTGACCATGAGCTCATTCCCTTGATGTAACCATCCTAACTTGTAAGGAAACGGGTGAGGTTCAATCGTGAGATTGAGCTTAGGAACTGCTGACTCTGCAATCACATTCTCGCTGCTACTGGAGTCAATAATAAACGTGCAAACTTTCCCATTAATGGTGCAATGGGATGAAAACAAAGTTTTACGTTGCGAAAACTCGTCTGTTGTTCTTGGAGTGAGGCACGTGCGGCGAATCATAAGTAACGTTCCTTCATCAGCCTCTAACTCTTCCACGGAATCTTCAGCTTCATCATCAACGATAGCTTCCACCTCTCTACCTGTAGTGTCAAGAAGTAAACCACGTCGATTACGAGCCTATGCCCGAGTTCTCCACATGTGAAACAACGGAATCCTCCCGACCGTTGCTTAGATGAATCAACGGGGACTATAGCAGTTTCTGTCTTTAAAGTTTGATATGTCATGATTTTAATAGTTTTTAGGATCTATTTCTCAGTCATATTAGTGTTTAGAATTTCATTTAGGTGTATATATTGCATATACATACATAATTGCATAAAACAGGGTCTAAAGTGCACACTTGGAAGTATTGGGGCCGATTTGATAACCATCAAGAGTCCAGGGACCAATGTGCAATTAATAGAAGGGCTGGTATGCACATTTACAAAGTTTGTGGCCGATTTGAAAGAAGCCACAACTGAAAGGACCGAATGTGAAAATATGTTAAAACCCACCATTGGAGCTCCTGAGCTTCACGGGAGAGAGCTGCGACGGCGAGAGCTTCGAACTGAGAGAGTCCCGACGGCGATTCCGGAGCTTCCAAGGCGGATCCTAGCGAGAAAGGAGGAGTTCGTGGTGGTTAAGAAACTTGGGCGTGAGCTTGAACCACGGAGAAGAAGACGAAGATGGAGAGCTCGCGGTGACTGGATTGGTGAGACAAAGCCGGCTCGGAGGATGACGAGAGACAAGCCACCATTGATCGAGAGCTTAACTCCACCGCGGGTGAACCACCGCGGGATGAAGCTGGTCGCGATCGAACGTCGAGAATAAACCAGGGAGGTTTCGCAGGAGCCACCGCGGGAAGTCGAGACCGCGAAACGGAGAAGTTGACCGCGGCTTGTCAGCGCAGTATGAGTGGACCGCGGGATGGAGAAGAATCAAGCTGTTGACCGGTTTATTCCGGGTTGACCCGGTTTAGTTCAGTTAAACCAACACAAGTTTAGACCTCCTATATATAGTTTTAAACCCCAAAAAACCCTAATGTATCTCATTTTCTCTCAAGACTTTGTCTAATCTTGTAAAATCTTGAACGTTTCTATCAATTTAAGGAAGTACTTCATCTTATATTGTGTATCTCTTGATCACTAACATGATTAGCCTTATCTCTTATATAGGTTTAAGGTTTATCATGGTGATTAGTGAGTAGACACTTGTTGAGTCCATGGGTTAGGTAGATCTAGGATGATTAGTGAATAGTTAAGATGTTTATTGTTAGATCTACTAGTTTATATGCTTGCTAAGTGTTCTTAATGCTAGTGCTTGAATAAACTTAGTATTGCTCTAGCTTGCTTAACCAAAGACATTTGATGATTAAGGTGCTAGACAGTTATTAGACTTAAACATAATGCATGCTTGATTGAAGTAAGCCAAAGACATTTGATGTTTAACTCATGATTGCATAGGGATTATTGTCACGACAGTATATTAATCTATTTGTATGAGATTTAGACCTATATCAACTTGTAATTGCTTGAAGCTTAACACCTAGACTTGAAACTAATTGCTTTGGATCAATTACCTTAATCCCATGGATTCTACTTTATCAATTGTTTGAAAGTTGGTTCTTGTGTTTCTTGATTGGATTTGAGATCACCTTTGTTTATATTCTAGGATCTTAGCTTGTTACCAATCAATCATCTTTCTATTTGCTTAGATTAAGAGAGTTTGTGTATTCTTAGTGCTATAGATCACTAGTTCCATGTGGTTCGACAATCTTAAATACTACATTGATTTTCTCTACGGAACCTTGAAAATTCCATTATCAAGGTTCCCACATCTGTAGAAAGTGATGATACTGGTGTTGTGGTTTGTTTCGTTTGTCGAGTTGAACTCCATGGTTGAAAGTTACTGCGAGACTGTGCTTTGACGGTAAGGGCTTGTTGATGAGCCTCATAGATGGTTAGCGGTCGAAACAAGTTCAAAGTATGTTGTATTTGATGTCGTAAACCTCCCACAAAACGCATCACCAGTTGGTGTTCGGTATCACGAACCTCGACACGGTTAATCATTCGAAAGAACTCAGTCGCATAATCATCTACGGATCGACTTCCTTTCCGCAAGTTTCTGAGCTTCTGAAACATTAACTGTTCGTGGTTATAAGGCAAAAAAAAATTTTGCATCTCTTGTTTCAGTTTGTGCCACGACATGCTCTTCGATTTTCCTTCTCGAGCTCGTATTGTCTTAATTTGCGACCACCAAGCCACGGCTCGATTTCGGAAACGTGCTGCAATAAGAGGCGCACACTGCTCTAATGGAATTTCTTAAAATTCCAGGACTTCTTTTACCGTAACAAACCAATCGAGTAGTTCCTCCGCGATAGTAGAACCTTTGAACTCGGGAATTTCGAGTTTGAAGCAAGAATTCCATGGAGGTAACTTGTGTTCTTCGTTATCGGAATCAGAATTGTTTTGGTCGTACCGACTTCGGTTGTATGTTTGACGTTGGTTACTGAGTGGAGCGGAGGCGTTGTTGTCTTCATCTGAATCATCACGGAGTGAGATCTGATCATCACGACGACGGTGAGGCGAGGTTTGGCGACGGCGCGGAGAGTTGTATATGCGTGGACGGCGATGCGAGGTGTTGCGGTTGTTGCGAGGTGAGGTGGCGGCTTGTTGTTGTTGTTGCGTTGTCATAGCTGTGACGAGATTGTGAATGAGGTCTTGGAGTTCGGTGATGAATTGTGAGTGGCGGGGGTGTTGTCTTCGGCCTGAGCCTGAAACGAGTTTTTTGAACCATCGTAGCGGTTGAGAAAGTTTCGGAGCGTAGGGTTCCTTGAGACCTGTTTTTGGATCGATCAAGAGTTTCCGGCGATAGCTTCTTGAGACCAACTTCCTGATTTGATGAACTTAATCGAATCTAAACAAGGGTTTTAAGCAAAAGTTCTGTATATTAATTCAAGCATGCATAACAAGAAGCCTTAAGTTGGCTGATATAGATATC